>JALLOT010002977.1:0-11909 GCA_036939595.1 Thalassiosira livingstoniorum | reverse complement strand
TTGCTGCTGCTGCTTCAGCTTCTGCAGCTGCTCGTGCTGTCCCATCCATTCCTGTTGATCAACCTTGAACACTTTCACTTTCACCCTTTTCAAGGTTTAAGTAACACCACACCAGCCAATAATATTGTAGACAAACATCAAAACATCAAACAATGCAACTACCTATAACAGAAGATCAAGATGCCAAAAGAACGGCAACGGAGGCCATTATCACTAAGACCATCATGACAATGACAACAAAGAAAGTGATTTTTCATTTGATGGGGAAGATTTCAATGCCGTGATTGCCAAGACAATTGATTACAACGGTGTCTTTGGTGGAGGGAATGGAAGAGGTGGAGAACATGGAGGATAAGCCTCAGGAAATGATGATGTGAATGGTGTTGAACATGCATTATGCTGACAATGATGACAAATTGATTGACCTTGACAACCTTTCTCAAAGACCACCATCAAATCCGACAATGCCTCCAACTCCAACAACTCCTGCAACAGCTCTCTCAAATCCTCTGATATCTCTGGCAGTTCTGACATCTCTGATGTTGATAAACAAGCCAACCACCCCTCTAACTTCATCCCCCCCACTCATTAATGATGATAAGAGCACAATGGAGATGGGTCCCCCAGTGCCGGTTGAATTGGCGACAGGGAAGTAAGAACTGGATGGTGAAGGTGGCGGTAGTGCTGGTGGGGGTGATTGTTGTGGTGGTGGTTGCTGTGGTGAGTTTGAAGGGGGGTAAGGGAGGGGGGAATCTGGCAGATGCTATGGATGGAAGTGGGGGAGGTGGGGAATGTATTGGCATTCCAGCCCCAGGACAGGTGCTGGCTCCCACCATCAGTCCTTCAGCAAAGATTGTTTGCTTTCTGTTCATTCCATCCTTTTCATTCTTGTCTTCCTTCCCATTTGGCATAACATCATTTCCATAATTAGAGTTTTATTGATTCAAAAACAACTTTCTTGACATTGAAATTATTGTACTTGGTTACCACTTTGGCACAAGCTACAACCCAAGTAGACACTGCAACTTGTGCAGCCAATGCAGCTCCTATATGAGTTGCAGCCGTTGCAGACAAAGTAATTGCTGCAACTCATGTAACATCTGCATCGGCTGCAATAGTATCTCTAGAAGTATTTGCTGCAATTCATGCAGCATTGCAACTTGAGCTGCAAATCGTGCAGCCCAATTCAATGCAACATGTGTTGATGATGCTGCACAAGTTGCAGCAGTATCACAAGCTGCATCTCTTGCAGTCAAATTACATTCAGCACTGACTGAATCGGTTGCACAAGATACAGCAAGTGTTACTGCTGCATCTCGTGAAGCTGAATTAGATTCTGCACCTGCTGCATCGGCTGCACAAGATGCAACAGTGTCACATGCTGCATCTTGTGCAGTCAAATTAAATTCAGCACCACCTGAATCAACTGCATGAGATGCAGCAAGTGTTACTGCTGCATCTGGTGCAGTCGAATTACATTCAGCAGCACCGGCTGGTGAATTGACTGCACGAGATGCATCAAGTGTTACTTCTGCATCTCATCGAATTACATTCAGCACTGCAGCAAGTGTTACTGGTTCAACTTGTGCAGCAGAATTAAGTAAATTCAACACCAACTGAATCAGATCCAGGTTGGGGGTGCTCATGGCTCATGGGATGGAAGATTGAATTCTGATATTGAATTTGAAATGGAAGCCCCCATAGTAGGCCATAGGACCTTGTACAATACAAATTCTACTTATGCAAGCAGTGGGGGTTGAAACCTCCTGTGAACGAGTTCTGAGAGGGTTGTGGGATTTGAAACTTGGAAAAAAGTTTTTTTAAATTGTTACCAGTTTCACACGAAAAACGATTTCAAAAGGTAATTCAAAAGTACTTTGACGCCCGCCACAATGGCTCCAAGCTCCAAACCCACATAACTTTGCCCAAACTCCAAACCTCTCCAAACCATGGCACAAAGCATTCTTGGTTCTGGTTCTGGGTTCTGCCTGGCCATCAGCCAACGTTGAACAAGGCAGTATGTTATAAGGAATAGTCCTTTGGGTGGCTTCCCCAACTTCCAATACCTGAGTCAGAGCATTGCGAGACAGCTTGGTACGCTCTTGACTTTTGGTGAAAATTTCAGTTGTTTGGACACTGGATGGACAGAACCATGGTAGAAGTGTGGCGGAGTTGAGATTTCAAATTTCAAATTTGAAACCGGCAGTTTCGGGATGCATCAAGCTGATGCAAAGTTCTCATTTTTCGGCGGAAGCACCAGTTGCAAAGAGCTAAGGAATCGAAGGCAGCGACTTCGACCTGCCATGATCGGATAATTTGTTAACACTCAATTCGTCCTTCATCGTTTCCTCTTTGACAAAGCGATCTAATCCGACAACAAATCCACCATGAAGAGTTCCAACGAACATCCGGGGACAAACGGGGGAGCCAACACACCAAAATGCAACGAGGCGGAGAATGATTTCTGCTCAATTTTAAGTGATGATGATTTGCGACCAGACGACCTGATTCTCTGTCTAAAAGATCGAGAATACGAATCTTTGTTGCTTGGAATCATCAATGGCGTGGAGCATCACGATGATTTGAAAATTGATCTGGCAAGAAAAATAACTGACGATGCTAATAAAGCTGGGAGGAGGCTTTTGAAGTACAATAGGTCAGGAAATCGTGCTGCATTTCACGTGTCTGCTCGCGGGTTTCAGAAAGCGAATTATAGTAAGTTCAAATTTTTCCATGGTACTGATTATTTCGAAATAATTTGGCAATTCGAAATTAATTTTCTACTTTTCTATCAAATCATCAGAAATTATGAGCGATTTACGTTGCTTGTGGAAGAAGAAAAAGGGCGGGGATGATTCGAAGGAGAATGAATTCGAGGCAAAAGATAATGAGATGAATCACAATCAAGACGCCAGTGCTGATTCAAAACCACGCTCAAATGAAGTAAAGCCTTGCAATCAAACACAAGATTCTAAGTTGCCTGCCCGGCAATCTGTTTCTTCTAAGAATAAAAACACCACCACAAAGAACGAGGAAAACGATGAGGAGGTGTCTGAAGAGAATGAATCCCACCACAAAGAAGGATATGATCCCTCCAGAGATATGGTTGTGAGCATGAAAGATGACTCATACAAAAGCACAATCGAAAAATATTCAATGGATATGAGCTCTCTGCAGGACGCAGCAGGCTTTGCCAAAACAATGGTCATGAATGTTGAAAAAGAAAGCGGGGGATTTTTGAGGAATAACCCTGGAGGTGCTTATTCTTGGGTGCAAAAATCGTGGGCACTGAGCAGTGAGTTGTCATGCAAAGTAAATTTTCGAGTTGTTGTGTTCTATTATTTATTCAGAATGTCTCAACAATTTATTTTTATTTTTTCCATAGAGATTACAAAGGACCTAAAAAAGACATGGAAAGTTCCGAAATCAAAAGATTTGTTGATCGATCTGAAAGATGATACTTATGGCATTTCTTGACGATTATACTGTGAAGATGAAAAATGAGTGTGATGCTGCCAATGTCGCTCGCGTTGTAGTAAACGAAATGCAGGAATCAGGACGCCGATTCCTTGCAAATGAAGACGGAGGGAGACAAGTCGTTAAATCTTTCGATTGGGCATTCAAAAGTGAGAGAAACACGTGTTTCTTCTGTCTTAACCATCTGCACCGTAATTGACATATTTTTGGACCTATTTGATAGTGCTCGAACCACATCTGCAGCAGAATTATAGAGTGCGCAATCGTTATCGTCAACAAAGGTCGCTGGCGGCATCGGATTCCGCCTCACCTGCTGTCGAAACAACAAATTCTGCTACTATGCCACCATCCGATGTTGCTGCCTCTCTCATAGCAGATACCAATACGAATGATTTACCACTAAAAGAGGACGATTCTGACAAAATCAACCCTGGGCCTAATGATGTTGTTTGGGGTCGTGGTAATTCGCATCACCCAGGAAACACAAAGTTTCAAGATCTTCTTGTTTCGGAATACTACTTGTCCTTCGCCGAAGCTGATGATGCCGAAAAAGATAATATAGCTCTGGCCGTCATGAAAAAATGGAAATCCCATTTTCCCCAAGGGAGATTCTTGATCCGTAAGGAGGACCCAAGTGAAATGGAGTTCGAAGAATCGGATATGAGCTACTCGCTGGAAAGAGTGAAAGGGGCTCTTACAAATTATATGCGGAAAAAACAAAAAGCTTCATCCAACACGACATCTAATACTCGGAAGAAAAAGCCGCACAAGTCTTCTGCTGAGCCCAGCATCGTCAATGTCAAAGAAATTGATAATTCTAGCAGAGCTCGAATTGATGCAGCAGGAGATAATGATGTTCTGACTGGAAAATGTAGCGCTCGAACAAACCATCCAGGTGAGTGTTTCTTTCTAAATACACCGTATTTTAGGCATAGATTTCATTTACTCATTATGTCTGCATTCATTTTCTCAGGCAATGTAAAATTTCGCAAGCTTGTCAGTGAAAAAAGCAATCAGCTCTTCCGCTATGCACGAACGCAAGAGGAGAAGGAAAATATTGCATCCGACATAGTCAAAGAAATGAAGTCCCAAGGAAAGTTCTTGGAAAAATATGAATCGGGAGGCGTTTCAGTTTTTAGGGAGGTAGGAGATGACAAGGCCCTAGCATTTGCAATGAGGGCACTCAAAAACAGTCCAACATCCACTGACCACAACCAATGTCCGGAATTGAAGGGCGGGCGGCAAAAAAGGTCCCTTAACAATGAAAGCAAATCAGAATCTTCCAAGGACAAAGAGAAACTTGGGGGTTTTACTTTTGAATATTTATCAAAATACAAGGGTTGGTTTGGTAAAAACACAAAAATAGCAGATGGAATAACGGAGTACCGATATTTCAAGGTCGGCGCCGACCCTGGGACTGCGTGCGAAGGTGTTGATATGTTCAAAAGTACTGCGGCGGTAGCAGATTGGGCGAAGAAAAATGGCTTGTACACTCCAGAATTAGCCGCCGAACTAGAGTTGGGAGAGCTGCTAGAGAGTGCTTATCCTGATGGTGATAATGGAACTGATGGACATCAAGACGCTTGTCCTGAAGAACCTATCCCAAAGCGTCCAAGATTGGACAATGAGTCTACTGAGACCACTAATCAAGATCAAGATGACCAAGGACGAAGCAAGAATTCTACTCCTACGGACAACGCCAACAAACAGGAACCTCATGCGCCCGTAACTTCAAATATTCACTCTGTTTCACGACAACCAACATCAACTCTGGCATCACACCAGGGCGGAACTGTCGATTCTCCATTTTGCATTGACGATGATGACGAAGTTGTCGTCAAAAATGAAGACGGTGCACCCTCAATGGCTCCTCAATTAGATTCATCTGAATCAACTCCTGAACAACACAATAAAGCGGGTCCATTCGTGGATCTCTTTGAGAGCTTTGAAGCTAAATTGAATAAGGCAAAAGAGGAAAAGGACAGTTTTGGAACCGAGTTCTATGGTCATCTGAAACATTGGTTTGAGAGTAAGGCGAATATATATGACTTTAGTTTGAGTAGTAGCGAAAGGAGGGCCATCAAAGAACTCGAAGAAGAATTTGAGAAGGCAACAAAAAAGTACATAGAAAAAATTTCAATCGGTGGAACAATTAGCTGTGTGTATGAGAAATTTGTCAAACACTCTATCAAAGAGTGCAAAAAGAATTTACCTCTGACAAGCGAGGTCGAAGATAATGCGTAGGTTGTATTTTTATGTTTTGTAGATTTTAATGAACAATAGAAATTCGCGGTGCATTGATTTGTATCCCATTCATAGTGGTGCCGACGACTTTCACGAAAAAAAATAATTAGCCAATATCAAGACAAGCTCTAAAATACCTCAATGAAATAGAGAGCAAGTAACTGCTATCCATGTTTTTTCATTGGTCGACCTCTTCGTTTTCTTTGCTTTCCAGATCATACATTTCTTACTACACCTCAGTCAGTTCTCATTCTTGCCATTTTAACGATGGCCTGCCCATTCCATGCCCGCAAAGACGCCCAGCAGCACTAATTAACTGAGAAGAGGCCATCACCCCCTCTCCCCCTTGTACTTTAAACAAAGGTCAATGTTCGTGGGTGAGTGCTCAGAGTAAGGGCTCCTTGACGAATTCGCTCGACTTCTACTTCTCCATTCATGGATCATGGTTGCCGGCCTCCTTCACGAGCGGTGATTACTCCAACTCCCCGGCAAGTGCGGACCCAATACCAAGCAAATCCATATATACCAAACTCCGACAATTGGCTAATCCATCACCCCGGATTCCCCAATCCTGGACGATAACCCCCCCATACAAGAGGTGGCAAGCAGAGGAGGAGACGGATAGGGGCTCAAAAGGGATGCGGCGGTTAATTGTTGTATAAGGGAAAAATACTTGATCATAGATGTCTACCAATGCTCATCATGATAATGAGATGCCAATCAATTCTTGAGATAGCACTAGCAAAACATTCTATGTCTCTTTTGGGTTGGTATGTGCAACAGCCTTTCTGTTGAGACTCTAGCCCTTGGTCATGTAAGTACTTGATTAATTACTTACAAGCGTCAACACCCAATACCAACATTCTGTGAAAGTAAAACAGATGAAGTAAACAAACACCAAAATTGGATAATTACGAGCGGAGGAAGATGCACAGGATGGATGCACGGATGGCGTTCTCATATTAGTATTGTAGAATAAATCAAAACCAATTTAACAAAAAACGAGAACTCTGTTGATAAGTATGCATCGCGACTCTGGCGTTATGGATGGTAGTACTTATAGTCCACGACACAAAGAACCATCGAAGTTGGGCACTTTGGTCGTTGGCAATCACTTACATCTGTGCCCATATTGTTCATTTTCACAACAATTCATTTCTATTGGCATGGATATGCTTTCCAGCCAGTAGTAGTTTGCAATAGACACAGAATTTTCGACGTAATGGACACAATGGTGAGAGCGTCGTTCAAGGAGAATAAACAATGCCAAATGCTGATTGATCATTAGCACTGAACATGAATTCTAACAAAGAATCTTTTCATTCTTTCGTCACGTAATATGCAAACAGAAGAATTTCACGGTATCGCAGATGCGAGCCGTTATGGAAATAAAACATAATATCCGATGCATCTCTGTTATCAATCACTGTGGAAAAGTAAATCTAACCGATCTCCTCCAAGAATACAGAGTTAAGCCTTCAACAAGAGATAACCAGGAAGCTGATAATGTAGACAAATGTGAAGATGAGACCCAATGCTATCTGGCGAACAAGAACGTGGCAACATCCGTGTTATTCAACTACAAAGAAAGGCCAAAGAAAATCAGATATTTGCCTCTGGAGGAAAGAAAAACATGCCCTCACAAAAATGACGAACACGTGAACGGCAGCGACAACTTACACCTCATACATCTTATCGAATCAACTGATGACGTAGATTTTTCTGCGGATGTCAGTGCTGCCCTTCGAATCACCGACGGGGTACTGATCGTTGTCGATACTTTTGCAGGTGTTCGTACGCAAACTAAGTCGACTCTTCAACGGGCCATTTCAGAGCGCGTGCGACCAATCATCATGTTAGATAAGGTTGACCATGCATTACTCGATTTGCACTTACCCGCAGAAGGACTATATCAAGCCTTTCACTACGCCATACAGTTGTTGAAAACAACGGCTTCAATGTACAGCGACCGCAAACTTGGAGACGCCAGAGTAGAACCATCTCAAGGAACAATCGCCTTCGGATCAATTCGCCATCAGTGGGCATTTACATTGAACCACTTTTCCAAAATGTACAGCACCAAGTTTCATATTTCAGAAGAGAAAATGATGGAAAAACTCTGGGGTGAATGGTATTTTGATGAATCTAGGAAAATATGGACAAGCAAAAACAAACAAGGAAAACTCCAGCGGGGTTTTTGCCAATTCATTTTAGCTCCCATCACTGCACTGCATGAAGCCATCCTGGCTGGGAAGCAAGGCAAGGTCAACAAAATGCTGAGAGCCATCGGTGTGGAACTCACGCTAGACGAGAAAAAACTTGCTGGAAAAGACTTGATTCTAAGAGTGATGAATAAGTGGCTGCCTGCCGATGAGACTCTTCTGGAAATGGTTGTGTTTCACCTTCCATCCCCTAGTGCGGCCCAGCAGTACCGTGTAAACGCCCTTTATGATGGTCCACTCAATGATGAGACTGCCACTGCCATCAAAAATTGTGCTACAGACGAAAATTCCCCTCTGTGCATGTATATCTCCAAGATGATCCCTGCTTTCGGCAACAAGAGCCAGTTTTATGCATTTGGTCGCGTCTTTTCCGGAAAGGTTACTACCGGCCAAAAAGTGAGAATCATGGGCGACGAATACGCCCATGGAAAGGAAAAAGATCTTTGGGTGAAATCAATTGAGCAAGTAGTGCTGGCTACAGATAACTGCATGGAAGAAGTAGATAATGTGTCAGCCGGAAACATCTGTGCCATAGTAGGCGTTGATGAACACATTCTCAAGTCTGGCACTATTGCCACCGCCGAAGATGCCGGCCCAATAAAGAAAATGAAGTCTGCGATAGCTGCAGTTGTGAAATGTGCCGTCGAACCAAAAAATGCTGATGACCTCCCCAAGCTGATACAAGGATTGCAAAGGTTGACTAGGTCAGATCACGGAGTTTTGTGTTACCGAGAAGAGTGCGGCGAGCACACCATTGCAACAACTGGAGAGAAAAAGTTGAGGAGGTGTCTTGAAGGCCTTTCGAGTTTAATTCCAGGAGTTGAGGTGAAGATTTCAGAACCTTACGTTTCGCACCACGAAACAGTACAATCTAAGTCAGATCAAACATGCATAGCAAAGTCTGCCAATAGACTCAATAAACTGTTTGTCGAAGCAGATGCTCTAGGCGAAGAACTTAGTAGAGCAATTGACGAAGGTTATATTTTTCCTGGGGCTGATCCAATAGAACAGGGTGGTAAACTTGTTACTGAGTTTGGTTGGGACGCCACAGAAGCACGAAAAATTTGGGCTTTCGGACCTGACGGCACAGGCCCAAATCTCTTTGTCGACACAACACGAGGCGTAAACTATTTGAGGGAAATAAAGGACCATGTAGTTGATGGTTTTCTTTGGGCATCATTGAGTGGTCCTCTTTGCGGCGAGCCGATGCGTGGATGTCGGTTTAACCTGATGGATGTTACTATGTGGCTTCCAGGTCCGATGGCATATGTCGCCCGTAAAGTTTGCTTTTCGTCCATGTTGACAGCAGAGCCTGGTCTTCTAGAGCCAGTTTACCGTTGCGATATAACTGTGCCAGTAAGTGCAATGGGCCCCGTATACGGTGCTTTCACTCAGCGTCGGGGGCATGTGTTCAGTGAGAAGCCACTTCCTGGAAGTAATTTCATGACGTTATCAGGATACATACCAGTTGTTGAATCATTCGGAGTCCATGATGACATCAGGTTGCAACAGAGGGGAAATGTTTTGACGCATTGCTCATTTGACCATTGGGAACCTCTAAGTGGAGCCGTTTACGGAGGAGGCAGAGTAGTTGACACAATCTTGGCAATCCGAGCGCGAAAGGGCCTCAAAGAAGAGATACCAGAAATTAGAAAATATCTAGAAAAGCTCTAAAATACCGCAATGCTATCCATGTGTTTTCATTGGTCGACCTCTTCATTTGTCGACCTCTTCATTTTCTTTGCTTCCCAATGCATCCATTTCTTACTGCACTCAGTCAGTTCTCATTCTTGCCTGCCATTAACTGTCCGAATGGCTGGTTGTTGCCAGCATGCATCATGCTTTGGTGTTGACAAAAGCCCTCCCATTCTATGAAGAAAATCATTGTTTTGGGCTGTGTTTTGCGTTGTCTTTAGTCCCCCGAATGATAAGCCACGGAAAGCAGACAATTACGAAGAAAAAGTTTCTCTCCTTCACATGGAATCTCGAGCAAGGAAAGAGCGCCCCATTTTGTTTCCGCGGAGCAAGGCTTTGGTCCATGACTTCCCAGTGACAAAATCAATTCCAACGAGGAAAGATCATTAGGGATGATGGATGCTAGAAAATAGGATGACCATCATACAACTCGTGGATGTGCTGTTTTATGAGCAGTAATCTTGCCCCGAACAAGCAAATCCATCTACACCACACACCAACCATCGTCCAATTCATCCCCCGAACTCCCCCATCATCGATGACAACCCCCCCATACAGGAGGTGGCAAGTAGAGGAGGAGGTTGGATGGGGGCTCAAAAGGGATGCGGCGGCTTATTGTTGCGTTAAAGTGATAGGTTCAAGAGGTTGGATTGTGGTTTTTCGAATGCATAACCTGTTCTCCAACACGAAGGTGCAAATGCCTGTTTTCTACTTGTTTTCTTCGTTCAGCCACCGCGTAGCAATTGCTATCGGTACAAGCCAAATTTCCCTCCTTCGTTACGAGATTTGTTGACCCCCCTGCACACTGTTTTCTCCATTGGTAGTTTCCTATTCTCGCTCTCCGCTCTCTCTCATCATCCTATTGCCTTCTAACTCAACAGTTTGCAAGACATATCAGTCCTGCCAAAAAAGTCAGCCCTTGTCCAAATCTCTTTTGCCCAATGTCGATGCATTCCTACTATTTTCTGCCAACTGCGCTGCTCCCATCGCAATTGAATTGACATTCCACATGCCCCATGCAAGACTGATATATAATGCAACGTGACATGATTTGGACTACCTTTTGGCACAAAGAACGGAGATTAAGAGAAGGAAGACCCAGAGGGGAACGATGAGTGGCATCATATTTGAATCGAACGTTATTAGCCCCAAGATGTTTGTCCAAATTCGTTGTTCTTTTTGATCATGAAAAATAATTCCAACTTGATGGCATTGTGTTGCTCTGGTTAATTGTTGGCATGAGTTGCCCAAAAAGATTTGAGCCGGAATCGTTTCGGTGCAAGAATGCCAATTTCTCTTCTTCTATTGGGGGTATCAAAGAAATGTGAAAGGGAGCCGCCCTGTTCTTCATCATATCGGCCTGCCTTTTTCATCATGGACACTTCCAAATGGAAATTCTACTCGCACCAAAAGGTTGCACTGCCAACTACTCCAATACAATTACTGTTTTGATTTCTGGGTTGTCCATGAAGTGTTGGTTTCAATTTTGAGGTTGCACGATTCCTTGGATTTGTTGTCCGTGCTAATTGGCCTTTGGAGCTGTTGTTTCTAATTGCGGCGTTGTTTGCAATGTCAGATACCAGATCCAATTTGTAGATTCAACATCCTTATTTTTTGTGAATCATTTTGGGTAGACGACATCGCATGACATGAATGGTAGGTAAAAAACAAAAAAGGGAGCGAAGAGCCGACAGCCGACGCATGAAAAGAGATGAGGTGTGCCATGTGCCATGTGGCAAGTGAATCGGATAAAGGTTGCGGGTTGCGATGCCTCATGGGAACCAAGTGAAAGGAAACCAGCTAGCAAATCATCTTGGCAAATAATATGAACGAGGAAGAATGAGGAGTGAGACGGTTCACAAAGATTGATTTTTGCCGCGAGAAGTTGTGTCACAATCGATTTTTATCTTGCCTGCGTGACCAAGGAATCGGCCTGAATCGGCCAAACGCCAAACTTTGGAAGACAAGATGCATCAATCGGCAGTCCGCGTCATTGTTGATTTTCCACACGGCACATTTTGATGCTTTCGACGATTGCGTCGAGGAAGGCATTTCTGATGAGTGTCAGGCAATGGAATGATCATCTCAATGCGCCACCATTGCCATTCGTCATTGTGCATTGTGGGCTTGCTCGGTGCTTGCATGCAGTGCTTGATAAGTACAATAGTTACTTATTGGTACGCGGCAGCTGACAGTCCTAAGTATTGTAGTTAGAGGGAAATATTTCAGTAGACAATGATGATGTACTTATTTTGTACTTATCACTTGAGC
>JALLOT010002976.1:0-11911 GCA_036939595.1 Thalassiosira livingstoniorum | reverse complement strand
CGGAGCTGCTGCGTGCCAATCATTTGAAAAAAAATGTTACTTCATATATAGTAATTTTTCAAATCACTCAGCCCCCAATCCAGAACATTTCAATTTACAGCACTCCCTAGAAAACTGATATTCTCACCTGAATCCGCAGTCATGAAGAAAATCTCTGCTTGTTGTTTTTTAGTAAGTACGATAGGTAGTGTTATTCCTAAATAATACTCCTACCTCTAGTAGTGGCGAATGAAAAAATGAAGAAATAACAAAACCAATAAAATTAAACTGTATGAGAGAGTCTTCTATTGAATTTCAATGCAGAACAGAGACAGAACATAAGACGCAGGACAGAACTATATGGCCAAATGCCAATGTCACCTTCTTTCAGACTTTTTCTATTGTAATTTCCGCCAGATTCCTCCACTCATTGCCCTTTGCCCGCCATCTTGCGTGCATTGGGTTGCTTTGATTGTTAGTTGCGTTCAAGATTGCGTTGCTACCATATGAATGCCGCCGTGAGGAGGAGTTTAACATACTTATCACCACAAAAATGGCTTTGGCCTCTGTTGGCCTGATGTACTTATTTCATTCATGTTGAATGTTGCCAATTAAATGATTTGCAATTGTGTGTGACAGTATGTGCGATATCTTCTGATAAGCGGATTGGGATAGAAACCGATTGAAATCAGAGAACCGACTACCACTCTTATTGGGATTGATTCTGGGAGCATTGCAGCTGGGAAATGTCATTCAATCAGAGTATGAATCTGTGTGATCTTCGCCGACGGACTAGGTGGATATTGTAACCGCCTCTTTTTCACCTTCCTACAAGTCATCTTGGTATTTTCCTTCGTCGTTTTGCTTCAACAATGTCGAAACAAGATGATGCCGTTGATAATGATGGAGGAGATGGAGACATCCCGAGAGTTGTTTCCATTCCAACCTCAACAATTGCGGCTCGCAGTCGTCGGAAAATGCTGCCATTGAAATCTCAGGAGGCTGTTGTAAATTTTGATACATCTCATCGCAAACATCCTGGCGATAATTTGTCATGCAGGACAAGCATTGTTGGCAGTGGTGTTACTCGACCCAAAAATGCCCAATCACCATCGACCATATCCTATTCAAAAGTGTTAACTACAGTGGTAAATGTTCCACAATCAAAAACGCCAATTGTTGGATCTCCGTTAAAAACTCAATCTTCCAGCACAGGAGAGAAAGTCATTGTAGACACTTCTATGATTTCTGATGCAGATAAGGTGAAAAATGTGGGTTCAGAGAATGTATCAGGGCGTTGGACTGCAGCAGAACATGAGTCATTTCTTGCTGGTCTGAGGATACATGGCCGAGAATGGAAGAAGGTAGGATAAATTCAATTTTTCTCAAAAATTAACATGAGTATTTCTTCTTTATTGATTTTTATTCTTAATTATTGCAAGGTTGCACAGTGCATCCCAACCCGAACCTCGGCTCAAATCCGAAGCCACGCCCAGAAATATTTCGCCAAGGTGTCCAAAGAACAGCAGATGTTGGATGTATCTGCCAAGCATGCAATAACAGCAACAGCTCCTCTGGATGTTCGAAATGCAACAAAAATGCAACCATCGTTGTTGCCAATGCGTACTAACATTGTGCCACCCCCAGCTTATATCGATGTAGTGGGTTCCATGGTCCAAGACCCATATACAGTGGAAACAAGAGTGATCCAAACTTTAGCTTCTTTACATGAAAGATTGACTGAGTTGAGGACTGGACTTCATCAATTCCGTCATCAATCAAGCTCTCTAATGCTGCCTACTTCTTCTCAAGACGACGAAAAAATCGCAGCAAGGCAGAAGAGTGTTGGGCCTCCAGTGGTGATGGCTGGCAGGAATAATCCAGGATATGGCCCGGCAACAGAGGCATTGGAATTGGAACAAAAGTCTCTACGAAAAGCAGCAGAAGCTCGTCATGAGTTGAAAAGACAAAAGTCTCTATCTCCACCAAATAATGTGAGTCCCATCGGCAACATTGATATGAAGAGCATTAATCCCCAATGCGCACACAACATTTCATGCACCTCCATGTCTGCTTCAAGAGGAGGCTTCGATTCCGAAGAAGTAATTGCACTCAGTTTACTAGGTGTGTCTTTAGAAAAAAAGAAAAAACGGAATGCGGCCATTAGAACAATTGAAAGTGCAGATTTAGTTCTACACAATCATAATCTACTTGGAAAGCGAAATAAGGCGCCATCGAGTTTAGAAAGGCGGCTTTCAGATCAAGAGAAGTCCCCTAAACACCAAAGGATTGGGGGGGTTTGAACAGCAGTTTTACCGAGAGTTAGATCAGCTTCGAATTTCATACACCTCTTTCACATTCAGGTCAAGTCAAGATTAATACGACGGAAGAGTGAATATTATTACATTTTTTTATTTCATAACGTTCACGTATGATACAAATCAAGGCAAAAAATACGAAACAATGGATTGCAGGAGAGAATTGCACAAAAATCTTATCTTCTTGATTCTTTTTTTGTTTCGAATGAAATCTTATTGTACAAAATTTGATAATTGTTATTACTAATTACTTTCTTGTTTTTTGAAGCAAATTGCCTATTTTCAAAACTTAACTCATTTTTGACACGTTTCGATTTGTCTCATGAGTGTCGGGCATTTTCACATCAAACAAAAATATTATTTATATCATCTTTTTGTCGTGAGTCCATGAAAGAAAATGTTGCATTAATTTCCATCACATATCAGACCAACGCAACTATCAGCAATTACCAAAATTTGGCACCCCATTTTGAAGTAAGATAAACCCCTCACCCCCATACCTGACAAACCATTAATCTATAACCCTGTATCCCTCCGATATTGTTGCAAATCAGCAATACTAGTCAAAACATACCCGTTCCTCCTACAAAACCTCTTCAACTCCGGCAATCGCGCCATCTCCACTGGATTCTCCTCAGAGACAATTTCACACAACAATCCTGCGGGGAAAGATCCCGCCAAGCGTGAAAAGTCCACGGCTGCTTCGGTGTGTCCATCGCGAGTGAGAACGCCATTATCTTTGGCGCGGAGGGGAAAAATGTGTCCAGGTCGGGAGAAGTCCCCGGGATGGGTGTCGGGTTGAGCGAGGAGAAGGGAGGTTTTGGCTCGGTCAGTGGCGCTGATTCCGGTGGTGATTCCTTTTTTGTGCGAAAATGTAGGTTATTTTTGTCAATTTGTAATTCTAAAGATGTAATAACAGAGAAAGATCTTTTGGAAACTACTGAAAAACTCACCATGCTTCTTGGACGCATCAACTGAAACACTAAATGCCGTCCCCTTGGGATCCTCATTTTTCCCCACCATCGGCGGCAACTTCAACTCATCCATCCTCTTGCCTTCCATCCCAATACAAATGACCCCCGACGAATATCGAATAATCTGCGCCATGGTCTCCGGGGTGGCCTTATCCGCCGCCATGATAAAGTCTCCTTCGTTCTCGCGACTTTCATCATCGACAACTACAATTAATTCGCCTCGTTTGACAGCAGCAATGGCATCTTCGACTGACTGCCGTCCGAAGCAATATCCATCTTCCGATGCTTTGACTCCCGATTGATTAGGATCGTCGAGTAATGCTGCAGTGACTGCTGCTGCTGCCATCTCCTCCCCATCAGTGACATAATCTTCTGCCACCGACTTTCCATGACTAGCCAAATTCCCATCAACATCCATCCCATCAAAACTCTCACTCAACATACTCCCAAAATTACTATGATTCATCCTCTCAGCCTTCGTCTCCAAATACCTCCTATTCCACTTATTTGCCCTCGGTACCACCATAGGAATTGTCCCTTCCACCTCCACACCTAATGCTCTCAACCTCTCAATCTTCCTTGGATTGTTCGTCATTAGCTTTATACTATCAATGCCCATATCAGCCAATATGGAAGGAACCACTCCATATTGGCGAGCATCTTCGGGGAAGCCAAGGTGGGTATTGGCATCGACGGTATCGAGACCAATGTCTTGGAGGGCGTATGCAGCGACTTTGTTGGCGAGGCCAATGCCGCGGCCTTCTTGTTGGAGGTAGATTATGGCACCGCCGTGGTGTAGGATGTGTTCGAGAGACATTTTTAGTTGCTCTTTGCAGTCACACCTGGTTTATGGAATACGAATGATAAGAAAGGATGGATTAGTCACAGAGAGGAAAATCGTGTGTTTTCAAAAACAGAAATTGTTTATGACGATAACTGAAGGAATTGGACCAAGCGCTGAGCATTTTCAGCCAAATGAACATACTTTTCACACTGCAGACACATGCTAGGAACAACACCGAGCCGAAACAAGGTAACAAAAGATTTCTTAACAAATACTCAGCTTATCAACATCTGACAACAACTGTAGCATCCCATCGCACGTACGTTTCTTGCGTGTTATTCTTCACGCAATACTTAGCGACGACAACAGATAATGGAAATGTGGCAGCATTTTGCATGATTCATCTGAGTGAGTGATTTCCATATTGTTCAAGTATTCTGCGGTACCCGAAGTCCTCTCAAAAGCTAACATGAACCAAGTCACCAATAATGCATAAAGCATGAGGGTAGTCTGCCAGATGTCCTTTCCCAACATCTTGAAAGTGTTGACAACTCAGCAAAAACCAACACAGCCCAAAAAAACACTTCATATAGCCTAACCCAACCTTCTGTAACGTGTTTGACTCAACCAAACCTAACTCACCTCTGACTACGAAACACCTCACTCGTAAAACATTGATCATGAATCCTAACAGGGACAGACCTCGCCCCCCCTCTCTTTCCACCCACCTCCTTCCGACGTCCAAAGGGGGGTTTGTCCGTGCAGTAAATAACGCAGGGTTCGCTTCCCAGACCTGCTCCTGATCCCAGTGCCGATATCGGGTGGTCACTCGATACAGCTTCCCCATCGTCTTCGATGCGGTAGGCGCGAATGCGGAAATGGCCCAGATCAGTGGGAAGGTTGGTTTCGGCGACGTAAGTTGCAGGGAGGATGGAGTCAGCGAATCCTCCGGGGGTGATTATGGTTTTCTTCGCTTTTGATGGATGAGATGCGACATTGGAACCATTGATTGCAACGTTGGCACTAATGTGGGTACTTTGAACATGTTCTTTGTTGTGTGACGCCATTCTCCCATTTAAAGTTTCAATAACCGGGGTAGGAATCTCTACTTGCAGTTCCACCTCTTCACTGTCTTCCAATTCTGAATCATTCTCTGATTGTGTCATCGGAAGTGATGGCACGCCCTTTACTCCTTTGGGCTTTCCAAGATGGCCGAAATTCACATGATTGCTAGTGGTGCTAGTGCCACCTCGCAGTCCCCAGTGTGAAAAGCTATTGGGATTCGATGACGCCAAGGCCTGAACAATTACTACTGCAGCACAGGTCAAAAGTCCGAGGAAATATACGGAGGAATGAACTGACAGTAATATTCCAACGGAGGGTGGTTGCATATGGTTCGGTCGACATTGTCGACATCGCCGTCTTCGTCTGCTTCGAATCAGTTTGATACCGTCATCATTCTGTCTGCATTCGGAGCAAAGGTAATTTTGGGACGGCATCTTTTTGTTGAAAAGGATGTTGGTTAGTTGCAGTTTGATTGCGATGGGAGATGGGAATGAGATAAAGAAGTAGAGTGGATTGGTTTCTGGAATGGCGATTGGAATCTCTTGGAAAGAACAAACCAACAAACCCAAATTATTGGAAGTAAGAGGCAAGTGTTGAACGTGGTTGAACCAAGGGAATAGGTAGGTCTGGGAGTGATACTGCTCGAAAAACGTCGGGGAAAGATGTTCCAAAACACTTTTCTCTGGGCGATAGGCTGAGATTTGAAATGAACTCGAAGGCCAGATGCTATCTTGGAAATTACTACTATCAATTATCAAAATTTGAAACGGGTCTCAGGGAAATTGAATTTAAGAACATTTTTCCCACTCGTAATCTAACAAAAAAATTAAGTTTCCCTCCCAGACCTAAGTATTCCCTTGGTTGAATGAAGATAAGTATTTTGCACCATACAATAATTATACTAATTGTACTTATTTACAATTCTCCCAAAAAAAAGATGAAAGATGAACTGATTGAACTGATTGCCTGGCTGAGTGAATGATCTCTGGATTACAGCTGAGTATTGTAGCAGTACATACCATTCAAGTTCCTGTGCATGCACTTGTAAAATTATGCCAATTAATATTTTGATACACATAGGTCATATTAATATCATGAAAAGGAGTACCTACATTATTTTCTGCCATCAACAGATCAAGGCTTAAAATTATGCAAGTACTACTACCTTACCTACTTACGTACTATGGTAGTAAGTAGTAATATACTACCTGTTTCATTATTTATTGTACAATACCACTAAATAAATCAAGAAGCTGCAATTAAAAATGGTTAATCTCCAAGCCATGAAATTAGATGAAAATCACCAATTTTGGTGTACAAAATTAACTCAATGGAGCAACTTGAAATCATATCTTCTGGTCTTCCCCACTGTACAAAGGAACTCAATACATGTTGGCAAAGGCCAGAAAAATTCCTCCAAGATCTGGATGGGTGGTTCCAGGGATCCAGTCACAAGCACATGCCACAATAACGCCGCATTTTTGCCAATTTTTTTCATCGTACCATAGCCACATCATTGCCAATCTCCACCCGCAATCGCTTCCTTTATCACACAAACATCAAGTCCTCATACCAGCAACTCTGCAATATATTCCTGGTCATCATCCTTCAGAATTCTAGCCAGTTTTCAGTCAAGGCACCACAAGAACAACACCAAGTCTACTTTTGACAACAATGAGATGCATCACAACACCAATTTTCTTAGTATCACAAGACAATTGTTGCACTCAATAGCACTCAATGGTGTTGGACGTCTCAAACTCTTTGTTAATGTTGAAACATCCATCCCTTTCCTTGTTCAAGCAGATATATCTACAACAAATTCCAGCAGCACCATCAACCAATGACGGCACAAATGTGCAATGCATGTTATTTTTGTCATACATGAAAAAGCCTTGATTTTCTAGTTGAAGTTTGTTGGGTTTTTGTTTCCCAAAACTCAACTCCACCAATTCCAACAACATAGCCAAGGACAATGTTAAAAATGTGTGGACGGAAATTGACAAATACTTTATGCTACATCAACTCAAATTAATGGTGGCAGGTACAGGAGGGACACAAGATGGTGTATTGCCCCCACTGAATTGTTGCTGCATTGGTTTCTCTTGTCATTGGTGAAATTGTTTCCCATTTCAGTGAACTATTGTGAGTACTCGAGTGTCTTTTTGCTTTACAAAGTAACTCAAACTGCTGCCTCACTCTCCACATCAACAGCAAGACCTGGTTGTGTTGTTGTACAAGGCTCCATTGGAGCATGGCTAGCTGTCAATACTTGTTTGCTGTCACAGTTCTCCTTGAAGAGACATACAAGCATGCAACTATTTTTCTACACCAAATATTACTTTTTAATGTTTTCAATGGCCGCAACTAGTTCTACAAGGTGATTGTTTTCTTTATGACATGCAATTTCCTCAAAATTACATGACAAATCATCCGTACATGTGTGTAATTGATAGATTTGATGGAGTGTGATTGTCTTGCTGCATTGTTCCTGCAGTGTTTAATAAGAGTACTATCTATTAGGTTCATTTGTGTTATGTTGGATCAGTTTCTGATAGCGGTTATACTCATTTATGGCCTAAAATGGTAAATTAAAATTGTATCATTTCCTTAAATTTTCAACTTGATCAGTTGCAGATTATGTCATAGAGCAGACACAATATTAGTGACATTTGCAATTGAAAGCAACATTATCAATCTACATATTTAGCCTTTCCATTGAATCCATTTTCAAGTTAAAATATTGATTTTGATGTGGAGCAACTCATCCAAAGTTCACACTGAACTGGATGTCTCCATTTTTCACCATCTTCTCTGTAGTAACTTTCATTATTGCTTACAGATGGCCCCAGAGATGACAATGAAAACATGCCAAGACCTATTTGTATGCCTCTTGGCAGTGTTGATGTAATTCAACATAGCCAATCAAACCATTTTATTGCTGAGATTTTAGGACTTGAATTCACACCCATTTGGGTAATGCAATTAGTTGATTAACCAAAAAGCAGTTTTGTAATTTTTTATGTTTTCATTGACAAAAAACAAGAAGTAATAAAAAATATAAGACTTATGATAGATATAGGTATCCCACCCATTCCTGAAATCTACCGAAAACAATATATTTCCATACTAGCTTTGGTAGGTCTATGCAAAATCTGAAATCTAACAAAAAGATATATTAAAACATACTATTCCTATGTTGATTCAACTGTACCTAGATTTTTTGTGATTTTCCAGCACCTCTGATGACCTCAACAATCCAATAATTTTGCTCTCTACAATAGTCCATTTTCACCATCAAAGAATCTCAATGGCCAGTACGGTAATTAGGTACAACCATAGAGGTATCTTATTTTCTATTTTTTAGTAGGTAGGAGTAGAAGAGAACAATGGTACATCCAATAATGATGTGTATCTTACAATTCATAATAATATGGGTTTTAATTCCTCTAGACAGTAGAAAGTTACCAGCTCAAATCATATTGTCTTAAATCATACTTATTCCTAAACCAGAAAATAGAGTAAATACCATGACAATTTACTTAATACTCTTATACTCTCTCTATGTTTTACAACACTTGTTAGGCATGTATATCCTGTCTGGAGGAATTAGTTTGGCTGAAATCTATCTTTTTGATAGATTTCAAAAAGGGAGAAAAATCTCAAATTAAATCTACCAAAAACAAAAGATTTCAAATGGGTGGGAAATAACAACAAAATAAATGAGATACTACTAATGGAGCCATCCCAAAATAGAGCAAATCGCCAAAGTGGTGATGTAGCAAACAGCCTTTGCATCTTCTTCACATCAGTTTGCCATTCATTTGTGGAGATTTTGCAAAGGCCCATCACGTAAGTTTTTGAATTTGCTCTGACGGTCGACCCCCTGCAACCAAATACATATGTACCATGTAGCAAAAACACAATTTTTTTTAGCTATATCACAGCTTATTGCCTAGAGGCACACTACTTATCTCTAGGAGTACTTCTTAGATGAAGGGAGTGAATCTCATGGTGAGAGTGATCATCATGGATGACTATCAGAAGTATTCAGGCTACTTTATTCCAAAATTAATGAGATTTAGAATAGTTTTTAGAGTTTCCTGACCTTGCCAAAAACCTTAGCAAGTTTAATATTATGCAGAAGTAATTGCTAGTAGATACTCCCTGCAACTCCCACCCATCTTTGGAACATCATGCTGCACTTGATTAGGCTTGATTTCCAGAAGAACACAACAAAAAAATGAACAAGTGCCAGTTGCAAGATGCCAGCCAGTAGCACATGCCACATACATGGTACATGCCATTGTTGTTGTTGTCATTGTTGGTGGCAGTGGATAGAAAATAATTCTTGGTGGTGGTGGATAGAAAATAATTCAAGTTTTATCATGATGTTTAGTCCAATGTTGATTTATCATCATAAATAGATATTGAAGTGTAGTACTGGTAGAAGTCAAACAGCAGTTCATGGTGCATGCATTCGTGCATGCTTGTAGGTTCAATCTGTCATTGTAAATGCAACAGCTGTCCCAAATGAAAAAAAAGATTGCATCCAAAATGCATCCAATGAACAAAAGCAGTCCTTTTAAATTGTGGGTTGTTTTCAGCGAATCTCATGACCAGGAGATTCAAAGAATTTTAATTGTCTTCATGAACTTGTAGGGTCAATTGAACTTCATGTGAAATTGTAGAATGACCAAATTATTCAAATCCATTGAAGAACCGTGAATTTTATTTCACAAAAGAAAAATAGAGTCAACACTGATCCTTGGCGTCAAAAGGTGGGAGCAGTTCCTTGTGGCACAAGATATCTGATCAACAATGCCCCTCCTGTTGTTGAAAGTGAGAGCTGAATGGAAAATTCAATTTGAAAAATTCCAATTCCATGCAAATTGCATGATTCAACCAATGCTGCCCTTGCCAGCATTGGAAGTGAGAGCCAATGAAAAGGAAATTGATTGTCAGTGCCCCTCCCGTTGGTAATCAATTGACAATGAGGTTGAATTCATCGCGGGAGCTTGAATTCATTCATAGCGTGGAGATCCAATAACAAATTTTGACAGAGTTTGACTGCTCCTCCTGGTTGAACTCTTGTTGCTTGAAGGGAAAGATGACAACCGCTGGGCACTCTCGGGGTCACAGTGGTTGGTGTTGTCAAAACCATCCAAAAGAGGAAATAAGAATTAGGCTCATAACCAGATGAAGGGAGTGAATCCCATGGTTGAGAGTGGTCATCATGGACAACTAATGGAAGTATTCATGCTACTTCATTCTGAAATTAAAGAGATTTAGAATAGTTTTTAGAGTTTCCTAAACTTGCCAAAACCTTAGGGAATTCAATATTATGCAGGAGTAATCACTAGATACTCCCTGTAACTCCCCTCTATGTGTCATCACCCACACACAGTCCATTAAGTATTTTGACAGTATTTTGGCATGATGCTGACAACATGAAGTTTAACTTGTTTCTGTAAAAGCAATTCTTAAGCCTATCCTTATGTCGGATGCTGATGGTTAAGAACTCAGGTTTCGTGAAAAAAAGTCTTGAATTTTACATCCTTGTGTGGACTTTTACACCAACAAATCTGCTCTTGCTTTTCATAATAGGTTATGAGCCAACAATTTTTACAAATCCCAGGTTGCTTTTTGTTGGCCAACAAAAAGCATCTACAGATTTGTTAGCGTGAACACAGAAGCCATATGGACACAAAAAGCCTATGCAGCATAACATTTTATGGATCTCCAACTCAAACTCAGCCAATTCCACCAAACTCTTTGGAAGTCTCATGAGCATGAACACCACCAACTACTTTGATCCCCTTTCAAACACAACAATCAGCAGGATAGCCTACCTTTATTGGTGTACAAGATGGAGTGATTGATTATTATGTCTATTCTAACCTTTGCCCGCTTACTGGCGAGCTCTTCAATACTGGGTGTTTTGGATCAAAATAGTTCAATTAATTTGTCAAAGTTTCTTGTCCGATGCCAGGCTCTTGATAAAGAGCATCTCCAAAAGGTTGCAGAAGTAATAGCTCTTGCATACAACAAAAAAAGAATCAACAATAGTGGACCACACAACAATGACGAAGCTAACAATGATGAAGATACGCATCGTCCCAAAAAGAGATGTCCCAAGATATTTCTTTTTTGCCGCTCAGAGCATGGTGAAGCCGAGGCTATTCCACCAACAGAATCTCATGGAGGACGATTCTGAGCCTTGGCAACAAAAATTCAGGAATTGGTTTCACCTCCCATATCACTTGTTCCTCAATCTTTTGGGGTGGTGTTGTGATGAGCCAGATTACGTTGGAAGGTGGATGAGAAAATTGGCATTTGGTAAGGATGCCTCCCCCATTGAGCTATTACTATTGGGCTCTTTGAGGTACTTGGGATGGGGGTGGACCTTTGACAACTTGGAGGAGATCATGGCATTATTGTGTGAGGTACATCGATTTTTTTTCATAAATTTATTGATTTCGGAAGCACAAATCTTTTCAACAGATTTTTGACTGTCCAACTAACTTTGAGGAGGCAAAGCAACACATGAGGGAGTTTGAGTTGGCTGGTTGCCCTGGATGTGTTGAATCATCTGATGCAACACATATTACTTCGGAAAATATTCCTTTTGGTTTACGACAGTATCATTTGAGCGGCAAATCTGCATTGGCAACAAGAACTTTCAACTTGACAGCAAACCATTGGAAGAGGGTTCTCTACCTAGAACTGCATTTACCGGGTAATTTACCCGGTAAAGGGTAATTTACCCGGTAAACCTTGTCTTGCCTGGG
>JALLOT010002975.1:0-11903 GCA_036939595.1 Thalassiosira livingstoniorum | reverse complement strand
AATCAATTTAGAAGGTCAAGAAACCCCCAAATACAGAGCAACAACCTCCAAATACAACTAGAAGTGTGTCAGAAATAGCATCAAAAACACTAAATCTTAGTAAAAAAGTTTCACTTTCTGTTCAATTTTTCGATTTTTGGATTTTAATCATAACTCAATTTAGTCATAAATTATTTCTTAATCTAGGTTTTTGTCGATCAACGCGCAAATATTTAGGGTAAGATACTGTATGGTACCTACCACATTCCAATATACTAGATAGAGAAATAAAAAAATACAGAATTTGTAGATAATCTCTATTTTCGATTTGAGTTACAAATTGGACGATAAATCACTTTATCAGAACTATTTTATGTTGTTTTGAGTTGGTCCTTCAATTGTAACGTTATTATCTCAGCCAATACATATGGAATCTCTTTGAAAATTCTTCTGACCAACAGTTTACTTAATTGTCTAGTGCTCAGTAAAAGTCAGAAGTGAAAAATATTTATTTTTATTGAGATAATAACGTCACAAGTTGATTTAATGTCATAGCAATTCAAGTCTACAGTAGATACTTACTTAAGTACCTAAGTAAGTAGGTAGGTAGGTAGTATGTAAGTACTAGATAAGTAGGAGTAGTAAGTATTCTACCATACTTACCATAATATTAAGTATGTATGGTACCATACTAGCAATTAACCTGCCATCTACTTATTTAGTACTTAGTAGTATGTATGTAAGTCCCAATGGTCACACATTTTAAAAATGGGAATAATTCAACTGGCAGTATTGCCGAAGGTAAAAAAAATCTTAAAAATATTTAAAAATTTCAAACAAAATTATCACTCCTTTTGTTTTGCAAAACATTGACGCATTGGAGAAATTGTCCAGAATAAGCTCAATTTTGGTCATATTCCTTACTATTCATATTGGATTCTACTCTTTCTTACCTTTCAATTGATGTTTGAAACCCTCTGACAGGGGTGTCTTTATGATGTCTTCAAGCCCTAAATGGCACATTAAAAAAACATCACCACCTTGATGGTGACAGAAGTTGGGTGTTTAGAATGGATTTGCCACCCCTGTTGCTGCCTCCATAGCAAATAGACAACATACTTTAACTGTATCTGATATACCATGCACTTGGTTATGTCAGAAACGGTTGATCACTTGATCATTTTCGATGCCACAGTCAGGCAATGGTAGTGGCAGACAGCAATTTTTAGTGCTGTTGTAGGCATCCAATACTAGGTTTATTACTGCTATTAAAAGCCTAGACTCCATAGAGAGTCCATAAGGTCAACCACTATGGGTTGCAATTCATTTTTTTGGCCAGTGAAGTATTTGACTATGCAACGACTTTCACCATGGTGGAGAAGTTCATTGGCTGATCCCATGGTGAGCGAGCTGAGGGAAGCCAACAAGCATCACCCATAGATTCAACAAAAGGAGCTGGTACTGAAAATTTTCAATAATTTATGGGACAAAAAGACAGGTTTCATCAATTTTATGTAACACAGAAGGAGTGACTGTAAATATTTTTATACAAAATATCTAAAGGTACTGTACATAAGATAAGTGAAAGATATATTATAATTTTTGTTTTATTTCCTATTCTTGTGATAGATATTTTTTCATCACATTGGTAGTGTACCATAAGTACATTTTACTTTAAGGGTTAGATCTTAGTTTATAAAACTGTAATATTTCATCTCCATGTATGGAAGGTTGCTATTTATTTGTTATTTATCCCACTAGGTATTGCTGGTTTCTTGGTATTTTTTTTCATTACTCAGTAACTCTAGACCTTGTAGAGGGAAATGCAACATACCTATATTTCTTAACATCCATTTCCTGCCTGTCATGCCTAGTGATGAGATATTTGACATGATATCTTTGTATCTACTTACTATAATCAATTTACTTCATTTGGAATTGAAACAATTCATGGAAGTGGAGAAACAGTTGAGAGTTAGAAATTGCAAGAACTTTGAAAACTTGACAACATACTACATGCTCTAAAAGCTTCTAGTTTTGAAGATATTGTTTTTGTTGAGTATTCCAAACAAGCTGCTTTTTGATACTCCCGGCAGAAAAGTTGACATTTCTACAATATGAATACATAAAACATATGTAATAACAACTGCTAACAAAATTATCATTTTAAATCTTGCCATTGAAGTGAATTGTTGTCGGTGGTACTGGTGAAACCTATGTACCTAGGGAAAAATCAAAATTGTCCACAAAAACTCTATACAAGTTTCAAGTGGAGCATGTTGAAAATATAGTGATTTCTTTTTTTTCAGATTTAAAATTAATGTTTCACTTGTTTATGAACCAAGTCTTTAGAATTTCAACTTGATTCTCACTTCTCAGTTTACAATCAAAATAGTAATCACATGAAACAAACAACAAGAACACTGCACAACAATATCAGGAAGCAAGTAAGAATGTTGATGACTATGATGGTGTTTGTGCTACAACACATTATGTAAGTAACCAATTACTACTTATCATAAATAGTAGTACAAATAGCAATGCAGAGAAACACAAGTAATTTTAGTTCAATGTAGACATCACCTATGCATTGTCAATATTGCCACATAGCAGACCATAACAACCAAATATATGTGTAAGTTGAACTGAAATCAACACCATCAAACCAAATTCAACTGAACTGACAATGATGTAATTGAATTGATCCTTTGACATCAATTTATTGATGCATTAATGATCATGTTGACCAATGTGGTTTCTTGCAGTGAAAGAACCAGGTATTGATTGGTTTTAAAGGGGAAGAAGCAGATCCAATGCCATTGTAAGCAAGAACCCAAAAATCTTCACTACCTGGCTCTCAACTCAAAAATTGAAACACTTCTACTTTCAGCTGTATCACTCATGGTCATATAGAGGTCATAGCGACATTTCCAAACTCAAGAATTCAAATGTCTGGCAGAAGTGACATATTTCCTACATACTTACTAAATTTCATGTAAATTTTCTATATGAAAAGGTCTACTTGGAAAGAAATAATGTACAAGTAGTTGACACTGACTTACATTCATTTAAAAGAATAAATATTGTACTACCAAGGACATAACTGGGTATCTCACAGGATATAACCTGGTGGCGTAGGAATATTTTTTAGTTTTAAATTTGAAATTTGAAACTTTTTTCACCTGAATGCTGCCTGAATGTTCTTAGTGAAATATTATTCATTCTTTGCTGTTTGAAATTTCAAATTTGAAATAGAAGCCAGTTTACTGTAGAAATGAAAGGAACATTCCTGATTCACCAGGTCTCTCAAGTTGATTCCACATAGGAATAGTACAGATTTCAAATTCAAAAGATACCCAGTGATGTCCTTGGTACTACTACTATTAATTTTGTACACATTTTACGTACATACTACTGTCTTTTAGATGTACTTCTTATAATGGTGTTGTATTATTACTACTGATATTATTCTTTCTACTGCACAATGGTCCACCAGTCCACCATTGCTGTAATTGGTTCCGCACAAATTAGACACTGTCACCATCAACAATGGCATCAACTGCTGCTACTCCCAAGCAGTACATCTGTCACTCCTGTTGCCATTGAAGATGTCTCAGCTGTTGTCATCATCATATTTGACATACAATGGATAACATGAATGCCCCCCTACCAAATTGGCATGGAACATTGCCAATTGTCAATGACAGCACTCCATGATGAAGTTGCTGCCATCTGCCACTGCATTCACCACCAACCACCAAATCTACCACCACCACTCCCATGCAATATATCAAACATTGTTGCTACCAATAATAAACAACTGCTACCTTTTAGTTGTAGGCAAATAAATAATAAAACTCATTACATCACAATTTCCAATGACAGCACTGCCTTCTCAAGTTGCTCTTAACACCTTTGCCAACAGCCAATGACCTAACACCACAGCTATGCCTTTGAAAATTTTAGTATCTGTCACAAGCAAAGAACAACATTAAAACACAACAATCCACCTGGCAGCAATTTGGAGGACAGGCTCCTTCTGGAGATCAAGAACAATTTATCTAATGCTTAGGTTCAAGGTGTTATTGGTTAAATCTCCCCAAGAGGCTAAGTGCCGTTGTTATTGTTTTATAAAATTTCTCTTTTCCTACTAGTAATTGTAAACCATAGAGCTCCTTTGGATATTAATATCTACAACTTGGGGGAATCAATTACAGCCCCCAGCTGCTACTTATTACTATCTATAAAGTAAAGTTACCAAAGTACAAGCAGGAAGGGTTATTGGCAGTATTCATGGTTGCAACAATGCCAACATCAGACCTAAGCAACACCAACCAGAGCAACAGCTTTGTTGTATGTGACAACAGGTGTGTCAATGACAGCATTGAATAATGCCACACACTATGTTGATTGGTGGGCATTATGAGAACATTTTTTTGAGCCACAATGAAGTTAACAGCATTGGCAGCTGCAGAAGCATCAGTGGTGGTAGCAGTGGGCATCAATATCAGTGGTGGCATGGGACAAACAGAAGGCAGAACAGTCAGTTTGGTCATAGTGACAGCTATTGTGCTAACATAAGATAATGATAATAATAATGTGCTACTCCTAGTTAATTTGCAATCTATCTAAGATAAGTACTTATGTAGGTACATTATGGTAATGTAGATGTGGCAATTGGTAATGCATGAGAAGATGGTGATTTGGATATTTTTCGGCTAACATAATATTAAATAAAAAGTAATATTTTTGGCAAAAAAATACATGTTTCTGTAACTTATCTTCATTAATGTTATAAATTATAAAATTTGTCCCACAGATTTTCCTGCTGACTTCAGTCCCATTGTGTCAGACCATCTTCCGTGCTGATCTAGCTGCATAATACTATGTGTGTAGGTACCATACAATATACTTAGTACTACCTAGGTACTTACCCCTTCAAACATAGGTTTAGAATTTTTGATGACAGACAGATTCTGCTGACTCTTTTGAAGAGACTTTAATTAAAGGTAATTTATGTAGAATTATTTAATCATAAAAATTGCAGAACAAAAAGTTTTCTTGCCTTTCTTTATGTGTCTCAGCCCCTATCCTTCTGTGGATTCACTTGTGCAAGTTCCACTCCTGATATTTACTACCATACATGATTTTCTTATTGCATCAATTGCACTTCAAAATCCAAGAAAACTCAAAAATATACAGAAAAATACCAGTGCCGACAGTAAAATCATTGAAGATTCACTATGATTTTGCATGTTCATATCATGGATTTGATTTGAGCTTGTTAAAGATCTTGTGCCAGGACAAGTATGACATCTATCATTTTGAATTCTCCACAGAATACTTATTCTATATCATGATTTATCAATTATAATATTCATATTTTTTATTTGAATTTTCATCTTAATTTTGAACAAATTCTGAGATATGAGCTTATTAACAGAGTAGAGGGATGTGAAATAGACCATCTTTAAATAATAACATGCATTGGCTTGTTTTTTGTGAAGAGCATTGCTCCTTTTACAGCTTTATGAATTAAACCCTAAATCAGAAATCACATATGCAAGATTTTTGACAGGTACCAGAACTGAATGAACTTAGTGGTAAAATAACTTAGAAGAGGCACAAAATAAATTTACAATGGAAAGTTTGGTTTTCTTTTATCATAACAGATTCAATTTTCATATAACAGGTAATGCACAAATATAAAAGTTGATCTGTGGTAACAAATTTGCAGATTCTACATGATCTCAAGATTATATTGAGTATATGCAAATCATTGAGGATTGCAGTTAATCTTGAAAACTTGTTGAATGAAAACAAATAATACACATGAACCTATATATTTATTACACATTTTGCACTATATATACATCATAAAATTTAATACAGTTACAGTATATAAAGTACATGATCCACACCCAGGAAACCAATTTTATATCCAAAGTAAAGAGTTTTCAGATCCTCAAATTTGTTTTGGAGTAATTGCAGATCCTTTTGTCCCAATTACAATATCCACTGATCCTCCACTTAGTATTATAGAATCCATACATTCTACAACTTCAAAACAAGGATCTGTAGATCACCTTAAGCATCAATGTTATCTTTTTTACACTTATGTAAAACCATCCAACACAATGGAGTGTGTTAAAACAAAATAATGGAGACATAACAATCCTGAAGTTAGTTATTCTACCCTAATAGCATATGGTACTTGTAAAAACTATCACAAACATATTTCATCAATGTTTATTTCAAACATGACTACTATATATTGCTGCAAATATGAGTCCCTGTTCAATTAGGGCTGCATCTACATATCCTATTCACATTGAAGCAAGAATTAGTACATAACCATCATGATTCATGCTAGCTGTACTCCGCTATTCATTGACTCAATTTTAATATGATTTACTTGTTTTCATTTAAAAAACTAGCTTAATTACACAGAAATGAGTATAAAAAATCAACTTTCTCTTTCTCTATCATATATATATAGTCTTTCAAAATTAAATGGAGGTCTATATTTTATAATCTTTATATTTTATGTTTTTTTGAGGTTACTTTATGTTGTTTTTGCAGTTGTTAAAGAGTTGTACCCTATGTACAAGAAAACATAACCATAAATTCCCTAAGAGATCATGCTGGTCAAGGGACAAAAAAATATATTTCTTAATTCAAAATAAACATTAATGAGAAATAGACAGGCAGCAATATTTCAATGAAAAATATTGTCTCTCACTGGTTTAAAATGTCCTTTTGTTTACCATGGGTTAGATTTTTTGAGGCATGTGAACATTTGACTACTCTTAATGGTGGAAATCAATGGTAAGTCTTTGAAAATATTGATATATCTTTTAGTGACAAAATTTGACTGAAAATAAAAATCAGAAACATCATTTTTCTACCGTTGACACCCCATTTATACATTTTGTTTCATTTTTGTGTGTTTTTTCATGAATTTCAAAGTTTTGAATACATGAATCATGTTTTTAGACAAAAATCCACAAAGACTATAAATATAAATCTTTTTGAAAAATAAAACTTTTATGATTTGAAAAAGTGACATTTTTATATTTCTCAACAAGCAAGGAGGATGAAAAGATCCTCTTTTTGGAGGATGTGCAGATCCTCTGGGGAGAGGTTGATCAATTATAGATAATCCATTGAATACATGTAGCTCCTACAACATGACAAGTGGATATGAAGATCATCTTGTGTCCAGATTGGCTAAATTATAACCTCTACATTTGACTACACTTTGTCAAGTTAACAATATGTAATATGTGTATCATTATTCATTTTTGTAGTTTTTTATAGAATACATAGAAGGAGTTTTTTTACAGTAAAGCAGAAATTTTGTAGATTTCAGTGACTGTCTAAAATATTTTTATGAGTTTTGTGAGTTTGAAATTGACACAACATGAATGGTTAAATAATGGAGAACAGAAAACAGAAAACAGAAATGAAAACTAGTCATCAGTTGAAGTAAGAGGCTGAAAAATGAGAAATGCACTGGAGCAACAGTGAGTAGAAGCAAACAATACTTGTTTCAGGTTCAGAGTCAGTGTTGAAAATACAAGTGAGGGTTTGAATGATGATGATTCAACATAGAGAAGTGGAAAGTGACATGATGACAATCATTTGATGGTGCCACCGTCTCTAAAAATGATATTTGTAGCTTTTTGAGGATAGATACATAAAAATATCTTATGTCAGAACATCAATCACTATTTGATGCATTTTGTAATGACAGGAAATATAATATAGTTTTATTTTCATCATGCTAAATGTTAACTAATATCAAGGGATCTATAATTTTGAAAATTAGTTGAGTTTAGGAGCAAAGATAGAAAGAAAGTATTACAAATTAATGAATAAAGAAAAGAAGACCAAAAGTTCCTTATGGAAGCCAAAAACCTCTTACTCAAGACCTTCTATTTGTAGTATTTTTGTTGCCATCTTTTCCAAGTGGAGTATTAATTTTTAAAACACAATATTGACTGGTTTTTATGCAATCACAATTGGTTTCATCAAAATATTAGGCCTTTTTAGATTGTTTGATTTTCATGCACACTCTAAATATCAATGAGTAATTAAAGCCAGGATTAAAGTGAAAGCAAAAAACATCTTAGAGATGTATGATATTTTTGAGACAAAAAAGGTTTACTAGTACAATGATATCTGACTTCTTTGTGACATGAGAGGAGTTAATTCTATTGTAAGTTTAAAATTGAAAATTCTCAAAGAGTCTCAAATTAAGAACTGTCTCTGAATGGATTACCTTGTATTTCAAAAAAATTAGAGCTCAAATAAGGAATCGATATTAGTAAAATACACATAACATCATACACATCATTAAGCTTGAAATGTATTGGATGCTACTCAAGCATTATTTGTCTCATTCTCAATTGATCTTAACTATATTGGTACTTCAACTTCAATCAATGAATAATAGAATTCACAAAAAGCATAATCTTGCTCCTTTAAATTGTTAGATATCTTACTTTACCGTGTTAGAGTCAATTGCATTCTGCATAACATCTATCTATCAAATGATTGTTTGTTTTAACGGCACTGTTTCTCATTGATAAAAGACCAATTTTTCATTTCAAGACATTTGTTTATTCATATTTCTCTTCCCTTTATCCAACCACAACTCACTGTAAAAGAAATCAGGTTGTTTTTTTTATTTTTCATGCGTTTCTTGAAAAAATTATGTTATTTGAAATAAGAAGCTCCATATATTTGGTGATTCAGCAAATATTATTGATGCTTATAAAGCAAAGAATAGGAGTTTTTCAAAGAAATAAAGCTGTCAAATATTATAAACAGTGTTTCTAATTTTTGTAAACAGTTCTTAATCCTGAATGAATTACCAAATCATCTTAAAGTATCAAACAAAAATAAGTCAGCCAAATTTAATCATAATTTCTGTTCACATCATTTCCTTTGAATTTCCTGTGTTTACTAATGAATCAAACCAATATTTTCATTTTTCTCAATGTTTATATATTCACCTTAATCATATTTGTATAGACGCATCATGGCAATGTTGGTCACAATATCAAAAATTAACAACAGTTTAATTGAATGATTAATGCTCTCTACAACAAATATTACTATTTTCAGTTTTTTTTAATCACAATGTTTTATATTTGAGTATCAAAAATTGCACAATAGAAGTACTTGATTTTGTTTTTTGTTGTTTTATTTCCTGTGGCAGGTTGCAAGATATTATGTTTGGCGAATCATATACTTATACCCCTCTTGTCTATTTGTCATTCTATGAAAATTTGCTAAATGGTATTTATTATGTCAGTGCATTCTCATATGACTGTGTGTAATAATAAATAGATAGGTTTTAATACCCTACAGATTCTTTCTGGTGCTATTGTTCTTTTGAAGTTGAAACACGTGACTAATTTGTAATTATTTGTCTTGTCCATTGAAAATTCCAATACTTAGTTAGGTTGTCCAAGATCAACCAGATTCCCTTCCAAATCTTTGTATAATTTGGTGGTAATGTTGGCACTTTAGTTAGAACCAGGCTTATGGGTTATCATGCCAAACCATCTCTTTGCCATTGTATCTCTTTGTCCCTCATCTTTATCCCGAACCCTGCATTCAAATTGCCATCTATCATCTTTTTCGAAATCTTTCTCGGAAACTGAAACTGATGGAAATAAATTACCTTTAACTGAGTTGAAGATCAAGCTTATGAAAAAAATCATTCAAGGGTGCTACCATACCTAGTACTTACTTACTTGTCTGTATGTGTGTATGTCTGAACCTGGTCTACTTATGTTCATTATATATGTGTCTATGGTATTACCAATGGATACTCATATTATTAATGAATGTATGGTAATATATGAATTAATAACTTTATGTCTATCACAACTACTCCTACTATGGCACTACAACATCCTGTACCTTAAGGTAACATCTCTTTCACAATATTATACCATTCCTATAAATGGGGGTCTAAGATAGGTTTTAGAAGTTGTGAAATTGCTGGTATTGCATTATTGTTCTGGGAAAAAGTGGTTTGAATTCGATGGTGTGACATGGGACATTGTGTTGATTCACTGGTCATTGACATTCCTCTGTAGACATGTCCCAGTAGTGGCAGAAAAAACAATTGTTTTTCCTGCCGGAAAAATTAGTTGCAAAATGGTATCTTCTACACCTACACTACATCCCATTTTTTTGATTAATATTCCTACAACAGTACAATATTATGATTTTCCTACTTACATATATTCGTTGTAGTTCTGGTTATGATCACACTGGGCCATGTTTGCCAAATTGCTTCACCACCTAAATGGAGGGTAAAAATGGCACCACGGCCATGGTGATGACAAAATCTTACGATGTGGAAAGGGGATGTCACCGCCGTCACTTCCAACCCAATAGGCATCAAGCGCCGACACACAGCCAATACTACTCCAATGGCCATTGTTTAAAGCCTAGACTCCATATAGAGTCCATAAGATCAACATATATGGGTCTCGATTCCATCATTTTGGCGGTGAAGGCATTCGATTTTGCCATTGCTTTTGCCATGGTGGAGAAGCTTGTCAGCTCATCCTATGCATGGTTGGTGGCGGGCGAGTTGAGGTTGATGACTGCCCAATGACAGGGGACAGCTGGCAGCCAAAAAGGGCAGTAATAATAATAATAAGTAGTACACAACAACACAACTTTATTATTTTTTAAAGTTCATCTTAGAAGAGATCACCAGTCGAAAATTGTTGGATTTTGAGATAGTTGCGAAAGTTTTTGCCCCAGATGGCAGATGGAGTGGGAGTTGAAAATCTCCAAAGCTTAACACCTACCAGTGATTTCGCAACGTTTTGTGAGAGGCACTTTTGAGAGCTTAAAATTTAAAGTTTAAAATTTAAAAATTATTATTTAAAATTTAAAATATACAATTCGTACCTGGAGCATCCTCCATATGTCACGTTTATAACGGATATTATATTTAAACATTAGATAGACAGATACTATTTTATATCGGCTATCAGTCACATTTGAAGGTGACAGAGAAAATATCAAAATTACAATTTCAGCAAACATAGTGTGATCATAAATAATGCAAAAAAACATTACTACAGAATAGCATTCAACTGATTTTGTAATTTGTGTCTGATTTCAGCTCCGAATGTTGCAAAGTTATACATAGGAACTAGTACTTTAGGTGAACATTCAAATCCTTGAATTTGAATTTGAAATTGAAATTTGATGAGAATAGATGAACACACTGGTTTTTTCAAGACTAGCAAATTGAATGGATAGTCTGGCTATTCTGAATTCGACATTTCTATGTGTTCCTATGTACCTTGTACCAACAATTTTTGAAACAGAAGCAAATCACTTGTAAATCATTTGAAAAACACAAAAAAATCATTTGATAGCTATTCCATTGTACCCATACATTCAACAAAAATGCTTACTCAATTTTAAAAACAATTTTTCACTAATTTCAAATTTTGTCACCTAAGATTCTTCTCACCTCTCTATGTGTCTTTTTTATTAGATAGCATGTTGCACCCATACAATAATTACTGTAGTGCAATATCTAGGCATTCCATGAATTCTTTTAGAGTCACAAGTCCATTGGCATCAAAAGTGAAAAATTCATTCTATGTAAAAATCTGTTGTTGTATTTTTGTTGTTTTCTTCATTGTTTTCATTATTTTTTGTACAAAAAAAATGAAAAATAAGAAAAAAAAATATTTTTCTTTATTTTTCAGAATTGTTAGTGTTCTCCCCTTAATGTTCTTCCTAATTATCTCCCCAGAAAGCTACTAAATCCTTTTTGAAGTTCTACAGAAACTTTTTTGTTACCACCCAATGCGATATTTTACATGCCCATTTCTTACATGATCACGCTTTACTTAATTCGTAACTAGCTAGAT
>JALLOT010002974.1:0-10908 GCA_036939595.1 Thalassiosira livingstoniorum | reverse complement strand
AGTTGTAAGTAGAAAATAAGAGAAAGCATTGCAATGTATCTTGGCAATTGAGTCACCCATCTACCCCAGAATTTTACCCCTTGTTCCAATGCCTTTGAAAAAACTTTGAATTTGTGGTGGTTTCCAGTGCATGAAAGACTAGATTTCAAATGATGACCTCCAAAAGGTACTCAAAACCATCAAATGATTCATACCTATTGATGAAAATGTGAAAGAAGAAGTGCAAGATGGGGACTATTGACTCTGACAATGCATTTCAATCAATTGAACACTAAAAAACAATCCATATGAAAGTATGGCAACAGTTGGGAAAAGAAATTTCAAAAAAGCTCAACTTTGTCAACAATCATTTGCATTGTAAAATTATTTGAATAAATTGTGTAAAACTGTTCATTAAACAGTTCCACTTTACAAGGGAGTTACAATAATACATGACTCTTCTACTGTGTTTGCTGATTTACCTATAGACAAAGGCACTTTGAAATGGATAATCAAACAAGGCAACTATGAAAATTGGATTTGCATTTATATCAAAGAGGGTATAAACAATCACAAAGAGAGATAAATCCCCCTTGAAAAATTTAACATGTAACAGGGAAATTTATTTTGGGTTAATGTGAAAAAGATCAAATCCCAAGGGACTTTCTTTGTTGTTCATTCCATGGTTCATATGCAGCCTAACCTTCCATAGTAACACACTATTCATCAATTCCGTGGGGATTAATATAAGGCATTGCACATGATAGAGTGATGTTAGACATGTTAGTAAAGAGTTAATTTGCAATGTCTGTTGCAATGGTAGAATGGAATGACACTACAGTAATTTCTGCATATGGTATGAGTGATATGGAGCATGGAGATGAAATTTCATTTTCAGGCAAGTCTTAGTTCATAATTTAATATTCATTAGACATACTATTTTTATTGTTCAGAAATGGGTGTTAAGGATAATGAGTTTTGTGTTTGTGTCCTGAAAATTTTCTCACTGAACAACAAAATTGGTTTAGAGGGTTGATAGTTGATAATTCAAGTTATAATCCAATCAATAATCAATACATATTACTTGTAGCCAACAATGTGTGTGAGTTTTGTCAAATTATGTGGCAGTAGCAGGATACATGACAGGAAGCTAGTCTGATATTGCTCCAGATTCAGAACAAAGCAGTTTCTGTGGTCTATAAATTTTCAAAACACCAATGCATGCTGGTAATTGTTAGTAAATTGTGGACCCATACTAATCTGGATTTAAATTATGCCCTGGCTAGAACTGGTTTTTACATAGTAAATACTGGGTAATTTACCCATTTACCACTTCCCTGAGTATTTCAGGTAAACAGTTAAAACCCAAGTGAGTAAATTACCCACAGTTTAAATATTTTTAATTTTAATTAGCTAACTTTTCCATTTGTGCATAGGGAAATGAAAAAATATATAGGTTGTTTGCCATGTGTCACGATGTGCACATTATTGCACGTTGACCATCCCCCATTTCCAAAATGTTGTAACTCAGTCCATCATTCCAATCATCCAATCCAACTTTCTGCTGGACACCCTACAACTTGTAAGTCTTTTTTTGTTGTTCCAACCACATACCCTCCATCTACACCATAAATGCAATTGGGTGATGATGCAGTTTTGTTATTGCATCAGGCAATGCAAAGAAATTGTTGATTTTTGTGTTGGAAAGTGCATTGCTAACATTTGCTAGAGTTTATGATTCAATTTTCAATTGTAATTGTGGATATTTATTTTTTCAAATGAAAAAGGGCTTTCAATCACGCACTGTTAAAATGTTACTGCCACATGTGACAGTAACAGTGATGAAAAGTCATCCTTGTTTTCCTACCATTGTGTTTCAATCAATATTTTTGCAAAACAACGGCACAAGAAAAAAAGTAAAATTGCAAAATGTTGAAATGTGTGTCCTTTTTCTCTCACCTCTTCATTTTTGTGTGTTTGTCTCTGATCATTTACCTCCTAAATGCTGATTGTTACCATCTCTATCTTCCATCATCCAAAATCATCAAATAAATTAAGATTTTTTGAAACAATAAATAAATTTGCTCATCCAGATTTTCCTCTTAAAAGCCGGTTATTTTTAGTACCTAATTAGTACATGAGTTTTATCATTTTTGTGGTTGTGTATTCAAGAACCAACATTGCAGAAACACATTCTACTCACCAAAGGAAAGAATATGTGCAACTTCCATTGCATTAAATTTGTTTTTGATAGAGCTAGGTCTGTGTACACTGCTTATATTTGTTGTCAAATATTGTTGGTAGGACATTATATTTGACCCACTTTTCACATCCTATTGCAATCACCAATGTTTGAAGTTGAATAAAAATGAATTTTAACATCAAGATAGTTGCTATCTTCTCAAAACCTTTATTCTTAGAATTTTTATTGTAAGAGGATGATACATTGTAATATTGGATAGTGCCTTTCTCTAGATAGCTTGCCATGTTGTTTGAATTTGAATATTGCTATTTTTTTACTTACACCCAAATTTATTCACTAGACTTTCTTGGTATTTACAAGAGAACTAAATAAAAGGCAGCTTGATTAACTCAAATGCACAGGTATGTTAAAATCATGCAGTCCAATTATTATTATAGGATTTATTATTACTTTCTACTTCATCTAGAAAAACATATTTTGGACGGTTGAAATTGCTTTTATGCTGTCCATTTGGAGTAGATTTAAAAGGGAGCTTCCAAGTGTACTTGTTTTTAGGGTTAACCTTTTTTTGCTTGAATTTGTGCTAGATGTACTATCTGATAGCAGTGGAAGTGCATCAATAGAATTAATATTGTTATTATTTTTGCCTCCCCTTTGAGAGCAAAAGCTCTGTGTCTAAGTGTGTTTTGAAGTGGTTCTGTATTCAAACAAAAATGATGCTGACAAATGCTATCCTTGCTGGCATGCTATGTTCTCGATCCATGATAAATTCTGTTGCTCAATTGTTTTGAATTGTTTTCAATAAGGATTACTATTTTTCTGGGTTTTGCAAAGGACCATACTTTGACCATATTGATATTGGTCATTTACAAGCATCTAACCTGGTAAAAACCAATTCTTGTCCATTTTATTAAATAGCTTATGAGTTTGTATCATACAGCGCAATGCTCTTTCGGGAATTTTGACGGCAAAGCCCTTAATAGTTTTCTGTCTTGATGTTTAATTTCTGTTTCAGAAAATATAGTCACAAATCACCCATTAGACTCAGACTATGCAAAGGAGAAGAAAGTCAAGCAAATTTAGGCGTTTCTTTCTTTATTGCTTGTGATGAAGAAAGATCCATGATTGCCATGTATGTTTTTACCTGTTCAAATGAGATGGGTACAAACAGAAACCATCCGATTCCGTATTCTGAGAAAGCACCATTCTACAACAACTAAAGACCTACTGAATGTTTGTCTTTATCTTTGCTCCTCCATTTTGTGCATTTCTATTTTGACCATGGCCTAGAGCTTCGTACAGGGGGAAAGCTTTATCCCACCCACGAAGTATTTCATACACCACGGAAAGCGCTGGGACTTCGTCTAATGTTCCAAAGTGCGTATCATGCTTAAGCAGATCATCATGGTAGTTTTCAATGGATTTCAATGCGCTTGGCAATAATTTCAATGGAAATTCCTTGAGTAACTCGGTGTTGCTCACCGATCCATTTCTGGCTGAGAGAACACAATATATTTTCTTCTTTCTCAGCAGATTTGGCTCCAAATTACCATTTTCCAAGTTATAAGATTGGGCAACGCATTCGATATCATTTTCATTTTCATTTCCCCAATACACTTCCCGTAAGGTACTGTTCGAATCAGAAGCTGCATTGAGACTATTAGACACATCATTCAGCAAGCTTTGAAATGTATCTTCGAAGCACTCGCGGGAAATAGAACTTGACACAAAATAAAGCTTTTTCAGCCTTCTATTGCTTTTCAACGAATTTGCAATCAAATGTATTTCACCGTCGTTAATGCTGTTATCTCCGAGCGTTAAGTCTTCTAAGAAAGGGTTCGAAGACAACAAGTCTAGGAAATTTGAACGTCCTTCATTTTCCCAGCTTAGATTATTTCTGAACACCAACGCCTGCAATTTTTCCCGCCCTGCGGTCATGACCGAGCAGAGAGCGTGGAAGCCTATCACTTCTCCTCCGAAGCAGTTTGTGAGATCAAGCATCTTCAGTGTAGGGTGGGAACGAATGATGTCACACAATTTTTCCAAATCCTCGTTACACTCAATCCTATTGGTTGATAGCACAAACCCTTCCAGCCTCGCATTACATTTCATTGCCTCTAATGCAAACTTGATTCCATCGCGATCAAAGTCGTTGTTTTTGAATTCAATGGTTTTGAAATGAGCAACACTCAATGATTTGCCCAAAGATTGGATAACGGGCGAACGAAGTTGGATATTTGCTATCGAGAGACACGTATTAACGTCATCGCCAAGGCAAAGCAAAGCATATTCGTATTGGCAAATTGCATATGCCAATTCCTTCCAATGTTGACTAACAATGTCATCATGGTGAATAAAATTTGCAATATCAGACTCTATTTCCAATGCTTCCAGTGAGACTACTCCTTCGTCATCATACGATTCCCACCCAAGCATTAGATTGTGTGTCAAGTCTTTCATCTGGCGTTCCATGTCTTGAGCCGATTCTGCGTATTCATTATTCCACAGAGAAGTCCAGTGGGAAGTAGGTATGGGCTCCGCGGAATAAGTCCACCTCTGATTTCGCAGTTTTTGTTCATGGTATTGAAATATTTTTTCATGAGATTCTTTGTGATTGCGTGACCTATCAATGATAGAGCGTGACAGATCAATTATACCAGTCTGATTTTCAGCGGCAATTGCCAAAAGGCTCGTCAAGCTTTGTACATCTCTGGCCATCACAGAATTTTTTCCTTCCAATGTAGTTATTCTCTGTTTCAATTGAGCGTTTTCATTGATTATTGCCTGCGTCTGTTTTTTGATCGATTGTAACTCCGATGCCAGATCAAGTTTTGATGATGACTTTTTCTCGACAGTGGACGGCGGTGCCATTGCTTCGTCTCTTCGTCTTCGTTTACTTCTTCTGAGTCCGACATCATTAAAGCTCATTGATTGACGATTGTCTATTCAACTCCAAAGATGGCACCTGTTTTTGGAGTGTAGGAAGGATGGGAGATTGATGTCACGCGCGGGAAGAGTGGGCCGAAACAAGGCCGAAATGAAAATATGAAATTCAAATTCAGCTTGATGGAAGCAAGAAGAGCAAGAGCAAGGAGAAATATGCGAATGCTCGTGTGAGTGCCCCTGTGAGTGCCCATGTGAATGTCCATGTATGAAGTGAAAGTTCAATTGAAATTAAAAGTTGAAATCTAAATTTGAAATTCTACATTTCATCAAGGTATTTTGATTTCGTCAACATTCACAAGAACGAATTTGCAGATTCGAGAGCGTTTTGTGGAGGTGATTACAGATTACATACTTAAGTACTTAAATGAAAATATTTCTACTCCATGGCTCTACGAGCGGATGGTTTTATTGCTCGATTGCTCGATTGCTTGGATAAAGTAGTCAGTGATGTTGGACAGTGCATGTCCATCAGTTCTAGTTCTTAAGAGTACTTCAACTAAGAAAAGAAGGAATCGTGTTTTGTACTAATGTAGTGCAATGTCTTTATCATTGTTTTATCAGCTACAAAGTTTCTTTTTTAGGTCTCTAAGAAGGTTCCGAGTATCTAAGCATTGTCTACATTTTACAAAACGTTTACGTTCGTTGAAACGACTTTTCATTGCATGTCTCACTCTATCAATAGCCATTGCGGTGAAATATTCAAGATTACCACAACCTTTAAATTCACCTTCGGCATACTCCCTTCTTTGTGTTTAGTCGCTATATGCATCTTGATTGACTTTTGTTGTCGTACAAAGTACGAATGCTTTGTTTGGCCCTTTTTCAAATAATTCACTGCAAAGTTAGAGATGCAATATTGCATGCGACCCTCACCAGATCCTAATTGAAATTGCATCGTTTCCTTTTGCTTGGGTTTATCCATTGTCCATGCCCTAATGTCTCAAACAAAGAGAGTGTCTTGTCGCAACCTCGTAGTATTTCGTAGAGAACAGAGAGAGCTGGGACCTCAACATAGCCATACCTAGGAATCGTTCCGTCTGCCTCAATGAACGCGTCATAGCTCCAAAGCAGTGCATTGTAGCAGTCCGTGATACGACGCAATGCAAGTGGTAGCAGCTTCAGGGGCATGTCGGTAAATAGTTCAACATTTGATGAGCCCCTCTGATTTCTTCGAGAGAGTGCTAAGAATATTTTCTTCTTTCTCAATACATCAATTTCCAGCCCGCAGTTACAGCAGTCGTTTAGCTGCATATAGATACCTTCGAAATTGGGTTTGAAAGTTCCCAATGCATGATTGGATTCAGAAACTGCATTTAAACTTGACTCATCGAACGTCAACTGTTTATGAATCTCAAAGGAGCGCTCGTTAGATAATTCATTGAAGGAAAGGTCAAGGTCGAACAATGTTTTATTTTCCTTCAATGAATTTGCTATCAATTGCGCATCGTCATCGCTTAGGTTGTTGTCACGAAGTTCCAACTGAGTCAAGCATTGATTAGATGCCAATAAGTTGAGAAATTTTGATATTCCTACTTTTTCAGAGCCCAAATTATTATTGAATGCCAGTTCTTTGAGCTGATTTTGGCCAGCAACCATTACCGAGCACAAAGCCTCATATCCATTTACCTCGCCACGGATGAAATTAACGAGATAGATCGTTTTCAGTGCAGGATGAAGCTTGAGAATACGGCAAAGCTCTTCCACATCCTCGTTGTACTCGATGAAATTGTTTTCTAGCACAAATTTTTCCAATTTCGGATTGCGCTCGACAGCTTCTAAAGCAAATTTGATTCCGTTTCGATCGAAGCCATTATTGTAAATTTGATTATTTTGAAATGAGATAATTTCATGGCGCTTCCTATGATTCCAGTCACTGGGGAGCAAAGTTGCACATTGACAAATTTCAGACGTGTGGATTTCTCGTCATCATGGACACATTCTAAAGCGAGTTGATATTGTGAAAGAGCAAGAGCGAATTCCGTCCAATGAGGCAGAAGAATGTCGTCATGACGGATAATTCCTATCTCCGAATCTAACCCATGAACTTCCAATGAAATTCGGCCTTTTCCAATTCCCCATGATCCTTTTTCAAGCATCATTTCATGAGTGCAATCTTTTATCTGTTGGACAAAATATTCAGCAATGTCGGCATAGACGGCACTCGATTGAGTGATCCAGTGCGAACGAGGAATAGGCCGCGCCAAATACTTCCATGTTTGATTCTTGATCATTAGCTCATGATACCCAATCTTTCTAGATACTTTCTCGTCATTGTTTTCCATTTGATGTTCGGCTGATTTGGAAGTCTTTGGCACCAGATTCCAGATTACAATTTTTTGCTTTAATTTCCATCACTCTTTTCAGGTTTTCCATTTCAGCCGCCATTTCCTTTCTCGTGGAAATGACTTCGTTTCTAAGATCAACTATTGCACCTCTCATGATAGACACGACAGAATTGTGTCTCTGCAGCATTTCTTTCATCTGATTTCTGGGGGCTTCTAGCTCCAATGCAAGGCCGACATTACTATTTTGGCTCTCGGGCGTTTCGATGGCCGACGTTGATGCCAGCGTTTCGTCACAACGTTTCCGTTTGGTCTTTGTTCTGCAGTCGTCATTGGAGCTCATCATTTCGATATGATGTGCCAGTCGAATGGATATTTAATGTTTCAGAGTATTGTGGTGGGAAAGGAGTGACCGCCTTGTGACGGTGGAGGCGGCAGCGGCAGTGGCAGCGGCACTTCTGCCTTCTGCGATCGCTGCGGAAAATGGAAAATGGAAACAATGTGTATTTTGTACCATAGTAACACATGAAAAAAAAAAATCATCATAGTACCTTACCTACCGTATGTAGTGGATGGTGATTTGGGGATGAATCGGTGAGTAAGACAATTTAATATTATTTTCAGTTGTATTTCAGCGAAAATGATCGCTTCAAATCGCTACGCACAAAAAACGTTAGCTTTGAATAATGAGGAAGACCACACTTACTATTTTTTAATGATCGTTTGGCGAAGGACATTGGCTGTGTCTTATTCACCAACTTTTACGGAATAACCTAGAACTCATACCTCAATCACGCGCGAGCGCTCCTGCAAGAGTCATAGGTCACACAACTATGTGGTATTTTTCGATTGAATATGACTTTTTGAGCTTCGTGACTGCATGACTTTTAAAAACATCCATGATCTGTTTCAGTTGAGCATGATGTGACTAGTTTTCGAAGAAAAATATTAATGGAGAAAAGTTTTATCAAGTGATTTTCAATCATGGTTTGATTTTTCTGGAATATTATTTTTTATTCCATTTTTATTTTTTTTTGGAAGCATTTTATGGATTGATTTTTTTCACTCTAAATCATTCCAGTTCATTCTATCAAAAACCATTCCAATAACTGAAAATCTATCCACTATCCACCAATAACAAAAAAACGCATGTAACATCACCACAATGTAATAAAATAAATAGAGGGCAAATGGATTCTCTTGGGAAGAGAAAATATGGTCTGGTTACCTCAACTCATAAAAATTAGTAAGTACCTATCCCATGTGTTGATTTTTGAATGACTAGTGATGATATTGTAAGGCATATGTGGCATCTTTCCTATTGAGCTATCAATTGTGATTACTCAATTATTATTATCAAACCATGGCACACATCCATTGGCTTTAGGGGTCATGCTGATAAAGCAGAAATTTTTAATTATATTTAGTTGATCCCTATGGAAGTCAGATTTTTACATCCTACCTAAATTGCACTGACTTTAGGGGTGATAATATCAGCAGTGTTGTCTTTTATTGCTGTCATTAATAACCCTTCAAGATCCAATCCAGGCAACTAGTCCCACCAGATGCAACCATGTGCTGGTATAATTGCACCATCTCCACAACAGTGAGTCATGCCACTGAAACATTGTGGTGATGGTGCAGTTACATTGGTGCACATCAACTTTTTGGTACTATCATCGGCTTAATATCTTCCTTGGATCTCAATGGTGATTTAAAGTAAAGAAAAAATGCAGGACAACTGCAATTGCCAAGAACATGATGTCTAAAATGAGTGGATTTGCTCCATGGTCTAGTATTAACTAACTAGTTAATGATAGACTACAATATATACATATGTAGTAAAAAGATACTAAATACTCACTATCTCCTGTATTCTTGTCTACCATGTCTGTAGCCAGGAGTGGGAGACTGAAGGTAGATAGGTTTGTGGTTACAGTACTAATTTTTCCTGCAGATCCTCTGCCAAAAAATTGATTGCTCTTCCTTTAAGTTATTACATTGATAAACTGTTGCTTCTGTTACCATGCTATCATTAAGCTTCCCTCTGGTATAATTATGACAAGGGTCTCACTCAGGGAAAATGGAAAAGTATTTATTTATATATGCATAGGTTCATACTGTCATTCATCACCCCATAGGGTTGATGGACAGACAAAAACCTTGTTAAGACACCCAATAATCATTCATCAATGTTTTGGGGCAATAAATGACAACATGGATATGTTCTGATGTCCCTCTTTTTTGGTGGATTGATTTTTCAGTTTTTGGAATGATTTTTAGGTTTTGAAATGAACTGGAATGAACTGGAATGAATTGGAATGGAAAAAATACATACAGATGGAATGATTTTTTTTTATTCCAAAAAAACAATTCACTAAATTTGAAAATCCGTCCATGGCTGAGTCATGTGGTGAAACCTTTTATGGTGAGTTTTTGTGACAGAAAACAAATTGTAATAACGTTCACGTCACTAAAAGTACTTAATTAAAAAATAGATTGAGCAAAATATCACGGATATAGCGTGATCTATGTGTCTTGCTGGCTCCCGCCTCCCGTCAGCTCCCGTCTCCCATCCAGGGTTTTGTACCCGAGTATTTTTTAGATGGGTACTTATTTTTTGGGTATACCCATTCATACAGAAGAATGGGTACATACATTATGGTTACAACCATTTTTTTGCATGGATTTACCATTACTGGGTATGGGTATTAGTTACAAAATGGGTATTTTTTTCTTGAGCACACTTGATTGTGCACAAGCCTTTTTCAAGTTTTGTTGTTAATCGCTAACCAACACCATCACTGAATTCTTGCTGTGATTGCCGATGCTTGCCATTGACAGCTTGTATTTTTAGCACTGCATCTTGGTTTGACAATCCTCTTCATCAGAGATTGAAGTTCAAGAGGTTCGAAATGTCAGTGCTACTTGCTGTGAATGACACACTTCTTCACGATGATTTAGAAATACCTGACAATGATAAGGCAAAAGAAAATGTGGTAAAGGTGATTTAATTGTTTGAAATTGATGTGGGATTTTCAAACAGTTTGGATTTGGGATTTGATATCAATGAAAAAGATTTTCTCATTCATGATGAAAAAGAGTGATTCATATTATTTCTTTTGTTCATTGTAGATACATTGCTGCCCAGACCAACTTTTTATATGCTGGCAAATACTTTTTCAAAAATTCACATAGCTCTAAAAGATCTAGATATGAATTCATATGTTACTAACTGACTGGTAATAACTACCTAGCACTCATTACTATTCAATATCTTGTTGATATTTCTTGCTTTTGAAAATCCATTGAATGAGCAATAAGGAACCCACACACCATTGGTTGCTATGGCACGTACCATACCCATGCTTATTTTACACACATAAAGGCAAAATATTATTTGGATAGAACAGTAAAAATACCCATTTTCAAAAATACCCAAAAATTTTGGGCAGTGGGTACATACATACAGTTATATAACTGTTTTTCAACAGGAGC
>JALLOT010002973.1:0-11911 GCA_036939595.1 Thalassiosira livingstoniorum | reverse complement strand
TTCTACGACAATTTTGTGGTCATAATTGATGTGGAGTGCAAACAACAAATGTTATCCTACATGAAAACACTTCCTGGCTACATTAATGTAAGTTTTGATTCTGTCATGGTGAATGGCAAATCAAAAATCTTGTTTTCAATTTCCAGGGCCACTCTTTCCATTGTTTGGGCACTCCGTGATTTGGCTGGGAAGAAGCATACAACTGATGCTGAAGTTGCCAAACTCCAAAAGGTCATGACTGAATCCCATGAGCAACTCGGGGTAGACTTTGCAAGCATTGCAATTGATAATGCTGCAAAACATGTGGCCAAGCAAGTTGCGGATCTGTTGCTGTATGTTCTTGTGAATAGGGATAAGTCACATTGTGTTGACATCTTGTCTAAGGATTTAGCCAAGATTGAATGCATTGCCAACATCATTGCTGAAGCTGAAGAGATCTACAATTTTGAAAAGATTGACAGAATCAATTGTATGAGGAGCAATCCCAATGATGAAATCAAAGTTGAAGAACCACTGGCTTTTGGCAGCAAGCAGAAAACTAGAATGAATCTCACTCATGATTTTATTTTGAATGCTAACAAGAACCAAGCTTTCATTCTGTCTGTTTCAAAATTGGAGGAGTTTGAAGAATATTTGGAGGAGAGACAACCTGCGGAGCAAGCAACCCTCCAATTGACCATCACCAAGTGTGACATTGTTCTCAGCACAAAATTCCATGGCCTCAACAAGATCACTATTATTTTCAAGACAGCACATGGACTTTGTTCCAGACAAGACATGCCGCTATGCATTTTTTATTTGATTGTGGTTGCCATGTGGAATGAGATTAACCTTGTCTTTTCCAATGCTATTTTCAAGCATGTCTTTTCCAGAGATGAAAGAAAAGAAATAAGGGACATGATTGATCCGAGATTCAATTTTGATGGGGAAGATCCCTCAGGATCAAAAGTCGGACTGCTTGACTGCCATGATAAGTGGGCATTCATTTGTGATCCTTTTGGTGGAGAGTGGCACAACCATTTTTTGGAAGATGAAGTTCCTGAATTAGCAAAGGAGATGGTCACTTTTTTGTGCCATTGGATGACAATGGGCAGGCAACCAAAAGATGATTTGTTCTAAAGGACTTTGATGTAAGTATTATTCTTATTTAAATTTATTCACACAGTCATTCGCACAAAAATTCATTTACAATTATATGAATGTAGGAGTGCTGGGCATAGATTGGGTCTTTGCAGTGTCAGTTTGACACACCGCTCCCAACTGTCATGCCAAGAGACTTAATCAAAGAAAATAATAAAACAATCACACTGGAATATGTGACAAAGTATGCAGATTGGACCAATGGTATCACATGCAGGTTTACTTTTTTCATGCAAGGGCATCTCAGTCCCCATTTTATCAGTATGATGGAGAAAGATTGATTCCAATTGGCTGCCCCGGTTCCAAATATATCTAGTGGTTGCACCAACAAAAATAAAAATCTATGCACTAGTTATTAAACAATTAGCCATGGTAAAAATTTTGAAATTAGATGATATCTATTAAATTTTTGTTTTCTTACTAGTGAGTGTCCAATGGTAGTGGTAGAATTGTTACTATGATGCATTAGAAAAGGATGATACCATTAATACCATTCTTCAGGCACTACAATTTGACAGGTTTTGTATCCTCTGTCTTTCTATAGCTAGGTAATTTTTTAAGAATGAATTATGAATCATTTGAAGAAGGCATTGGTTATGTTGGGCAAGTGAGAGTAAGAGGATCCTGCCAATATATTCCAAATGGGGAAACACTGACAAGGAGTGTCCTACATGACTAATGAATTGTGGATAGGCAGTTCTCACACTTAGTTGATTAAGATAGATTGGAGAGTGTGTCAAAGACATATGGCAAGGCTTTCTCTAGTACATATCCCACAAAACACATCATTTATTACCGTGATACCAATCATAACTTATCCCATTTTTTCCCTTCTACCTTCTATCAAGAATGAGTGTCCAAGTTGTGGATTGAAGGATCAATACAATAAGCACATCTTGAAGTGAAGAGATCTTCTTTGTTTGAAAATGTTTTACTTGATGGTAACTTTTCTACAGGATTGGCTATACAGGAATGTCCAAACACATAAATTTGCTCATTATTTTATACAATGAGGATTGTGCTTACAGGTTACAGGCTGTGGTAAAAACAAAAGATGCATTGGGGCAGACCTCTATGATGTAAGTAGATTCCTGACTAGACTTTTTTATCAGCATTAAGTTGATGATGTGTAGGGTCAAGGCTTGATCAAGACAGAATGGCATTCCTATCAGTGATGGGAACACACACTTTTCTTGAAAGTGAATGCCATCACTCATGCATAGTGGAGCATTTGCAACTAAATGGTACACCATTTGCTTGAAGGTATCTTTAATCTGTGAAGGAGCAGTAACAGATTTTTCACTGTGTGTGTGGGGGGGGCTCCTGGAGACAGAACCAAATATTTTTTCAGAGGATCATAGGGTCATTCTCATGGTTGATTTTGTTTGCATTAGAGGAGGGCAAATTTTAAGATAAGCAAATTTTAAGATCTGGAGCTATCAGAGCCTATTATGCATACATACACGTATGTACCTACAATATTTGCCATACATTTCTTATGTATGTACTAAGAAATCAGTTGTTTTGGGCTTGATTTACCTCGATTTTACTCAAATACTGTTGAAATTTGGTCAAGATCTTAAAAATTTCATACCTATCAGCACGAGCAAGATTCAAAACATGGTTTTTGGATGTTACTTCAAGAATAGTTATAATTTTAAAACTTTGAAAATTTTCTACTCATAATCTACTCATCTAGGCTAAAACTTCTTCTAGCACACTTTTTGCTCAAACTCAATAGTTACGGCTGTGAATTTTGAAAAAAAAATTGATCTTAAAACTTGTCCTCTTCTACTAATTGGCAAATGAAAGACTAAAAGATATGTTTCCTCTGGTTGTTAGATCTTGTTAATCATTTGTTAGCATTGTTCATTGAACATCGACAATGAGGCTTACTTTTCAGTGATTGTCAGAGGGAGAAGATGAGTAAAAAGATCCCCATTGTTCTTTTGTTGTCTTCAACAAATTGCCAAAGTGCCTATAGTACCATGCCTTCAATGTCACCACCTCCTGTTGTAGTTGTTGGTCCAGTTGCAGCAAGCACTCCAAGTGATCCTTTTAAAATGAGTATCTTTGACAGTAATGAAAATTCTATACATTGTTGCCCCTGCTTCATCAAACTCCTTTCTTCTAATGACTGGTTCCTTCACCATCATCGTGGACAGATCCTGCATAGCTGTGCAGTTATGGCATCTGCTGCTACGTTACTGTTTAATCTGTGTTCAGATAATGTGTTTAAACACGAACACCTATCATTTGCTGGAAACACCACCTTCTCACATTCAATGACACATCCATTTGATCATGAGGCACTATTTGTGTTATGATTATGACACCCTTGCGGTGTCTGGACAACAAGGCTCATATTACCATGATTATTGAACCTTGTCCTTTTATGGATCTGTTATTTTGGGCAACAATATGGTCTTAAAGCTATTTGGTTATTGTTTTGAACATTTTCACTGACAGTGTCATGTCTTTTTCTAGTTCTAATCTTTGGAATAGTCCTTCAACTACTGTTTAATTGTAATTTGTTTCTCAACATTGAGCCTTTGTGCCATTACTGAAGTCCTTTGAGCTCCATTTATTTCAAGATTTCAAAAACATATATTAAGCAGTTATTGCTAGCTGTATGGGACCTCAAGTTGTCTGAAGGTACTCAAGAATCCAGCTCACTTGAGTTGCAACATTGGAAACCTTTATTAAATAGATGGACAAGCTGTGAAACAAGCCTAACCCATCTTCATATCTCCACTGGTGCACTACACTTTTATCCTCATTTTATCATTTCTTTTGGTTAATTTCACTACAGGGACTGTATCAGACAAGCATGTTGCTACTGTGATGATGTAATAATGCAGCATTGTACTTAACTTCCCTGAGATTTCAAGAGTCAAGAGATATTTGCTTCTTGATTCAGCAGCATCACATTTTTTCTGTCCACCCTTACACAATGCAACCTCAAAAGACTTGTTACACTTTAACAAGGTGAAGTTGACAAGTATCTACCATTGTGTCCAGTGTCTGGTGTGTTTCCTTAGACAAGATGCATAATAAGTACCTACACTCTTATCAATTTTAGGAGGAGCCACCAAGTGACTCTTGCTTGTGAGCCCCTCCTGATCTTTTGGATGCAAGATTTCACCCCATACCCCCCATCCCAACACTGATCCCATTTGCCTTAATACTAGTCAAGTGCAAACAACAAACAAACAAAATTGAATATTGTATGTTCAAGGGAAGAGAAGAGGGACAGTGTATGGGAGCAATGAAACTGCTCCAAAAACAGTGTTCCATGAGACACAAGGTACAACAGAGTTGTCTTAAGAACAAAATGCAAGAAGAGACAATAAAGTGCATCAGAAAGCTTGGATTGAACTGTGCAATGAGACAATGAAGGGCTTAATAACACTGGGACCTGAACCCACCATTATTTCATATGTGATCAAAATCACATCTATTTTACCTACAAGTACAAGCACCAAAAGATAAAAGCTTGCTTTGCTCTGTTTCTTTCTTTCTTTTGATTTTGGGGTTATCTAGCAACAAGATATTTAAAAGGTTGAAAATTAGTTTAGTCAGCTTTCCTTCTTGACTTTCAGTTGCTACATCTCAAAATCTACTCTTTGGGAGTTCACGGGGATATTCTTATGGGAGGATGCCATGTTAATTGCAATTTCAGATCAATGGCTTGTTAGTTGAGTGTATCCTTTTTCACTATTTTATCTAACAATGTGCTTTGCAGATTGGCTCTTTGTATTTGCATTGTTGGAGACACTTCTGAAACCTGAAACAACTTGAAAACTTTCCTTGAGGATGCAATCTTTTTGAAAGAAACCTTGCCAAATTTGATTTTATTTGTTCTTTGCAACCAATTTTCATAAATGGATTTCAATTGTTTCCTTCTTGGCAAACATGTAGAATATAATTCTGTATGTCCAAGGTGGGGTGATGATGGTGATCAGCAATCACACATTACTTTTATCACTAAATATTGCTTAACCCTTGTTTTTGATGTAGAATTCTCACTTCTAGATCAGTTAAGTTGTGATAACATGTTCTTTTATTCATAGCCAATAGTCTTTTCACTGCTCAACTTAGCTTAAAATCAAACCATCTAGCTAATGCTCTTTTGCTCCTCAGGACAATGGCAGGTAACCTCCCTTAAGGATGTTTGTCATTTTATTTTGTAGTTCTGTCTTTTGTTTTGATGGCTCTTTACTTACCACCACATTATGGACACCACTCTATGTCCTTTTTTACCTCAAGAAAAAGATATTTAGATCTAATCCTACCTTTATCAAAAATGTTTTCTCTCTCTCAATCTCAATGCTAGGATGAACTTTATATTCAATATCAAATGATGTGAAAATTCATTTTTGTAATGGCACTTTTGAAATTGAATTTGTATATTCTAAAGTACTGTGTGCTTCACATTAATTGACACATAGTTAAAGTAGGGACTCAATTCTGACCACCAGGAGGTATTGTTGCTATCAAAACTAGCCTGCTATTCCATAGTCAAACGGTTAGTCATAGAAATTGACCAACTGGGCCCCCATTAACAAATCCCATATTTTGTGAGATTTGGAACAGGGATACTTATGATTTTTTATTTTGAAATTTGATGTTCAAAAACCATGTTCACATTCTCATATATTCAAATATTTAGGCAAACCAGAGTCTTAGTTTTAGTTTAGTTTGGTTATGATCTAAAAGGTAAAGTATATCAATGCCATTCTATTTTCCAATGTTTCCAATTTTTTCAAAATACCAAATAATACACACATATCTCACAGTTTGTCCTCAACTTCCAAGTGGCACAATTAATCAATTTCAGATTTTTTCAATTAATATCTTCAATATCTAAGTTCTTTTGAGCATTAAATTCATTGTCATGATTGTAGTTGCCAGTTGAATCCAAATGCTCATTATTTTAAGAATCAGAAAATATAGAACCATAGATGATTATTTTTGAAAGATTTGTTCCCAGTTTACATGCATGTTTTTTCAAAGTTGTCAGCATTCTGATTCACTAATTTTCACTTCCTGTGTTTGATGTAGTCCTCCTAGGACTTTTTTCTTGTATTCCAAAGTGCTTATTTTGTAAAAATAAGCTTAGGATGACAACAATTATGCGTTTTGTGGAATACAAGAAAAATGTCCACAGACAACTACATACAAACGAAGTCTTACTTCTTTGTATTCCACGCCAGTGGGCCGAAAAAAAGGCCGTTGGCCTTTTTTCTGTCCCACTGAGGTGGAATACAAAGGCGTAAGGCTTCATAGTAGCATACTTCATGACATGTTTGTGACTTGAGAACGGAGGTCCTGGAAACAATCCCAATTCACTGTCTCTTTTAAGGAAGTTTAGGTTGAATGGATTTCATGCAACAATTTTCAATTTGCAACTTATGACAGCATTAGCTCCATTCGCCCCTCCTCTTGTAAGCCCATGATATCTGATGTATGTACTTATTTTTCCTCGTACATTACAGGTAAATAGTGTGCCACGAGAAAAAGAATCACAAGGTTAAAGCATGCAACACTGACTTTGCAACGCATGTTCAGCATGAAGCAAGGTGTACTAAGGTAAAAGAAAAAAAAACAACGCCAGATAATGACTGGTAACACAATGAATATTTCAAAATGAATGTTGTAAGAAAACAACTCTCAGTTCAGTTACGAAATCAGTTCCTCCAGAGGTATCTATGGTATTGTACCAGCTACCATCTTTCACCAAAGTTGGTACAGTACCTATTTATACCTCCCTTCTGATTCAAAATTAAAGATAAAGAACATGAGGACTATCTTCATGACATGTACAAACAGGGAGTGGCACGAAAAATATGTTTACTTTAGTTATTGCTCGCCGAGATTTACGTAGATACTGTAAGGTTCATTTTTTTGACATTTTTGTGGTTGTGTACAAGAGTGTGCACATTTTTTGATTTTTGTAAATTTTGAAGGAAGAGTAATGGTGTAATAAATTGAAAAATGGTGATCGGCCAACATACAAAGCATGAGGAACACTCAATCAGGGTCTCGGCGAAGCTTTTGTAATTACAGTGACAGGGTGGAGTCAACGAAAGTTAATAGTGCTTCCTGGGCTGCTGAATGGGCTGCATGTGACCGCGAGATCCCTTCACGGTTTTTGGGACAGCAGCATGCTTTTTGCTCCTTGGAATAACCTCATAAGCACGAGGAACGAACGGGACCAAGTCCGTCTCCAAAATTTTCGAACCAGACCCGGAGCGACTGCGGGTTTCTGCCCTGATTGGGTGGGGCTTTCCAACAAGTCCTTCCTCGCGTCTGGATTCCCAACGTTTCTTTAGACCAGAAAATTCAAAACGAGCTTTCTCGTCGCATTCATCGAGGTACGATAGCCACGCCATGGTCTCGACGAATTCATCAGCAGCTTCCAGCTCCGCTATCTGAGGAGAGAATGGAATAAGCAACGCGACAATTCAGTGTTTTGGAATCAAAAACAAACAGGTTCAGCCGTGAAGATCAAGGAACAACTTACATCATTAGCGGTTGGCGGGAAAGTTTCGTCGATTGCCTCATCGGGGATGTGTGCCACAACGTCATGTTCCGGATGGACTCCATAAAAAACACTCGACGGAACGCCATTGTTGAAGATTGCGAACTCCAAACCGCTTGGTTGAAATGGTGCAGCCATTGGAGAAAGGATCGAAGTTCCCATGTGTTGATGATGTTTTTTGTATTGTCGTTGGTACTTACTTATGTATTTTTTGGTGTTGTTTATCACTTTGAAATTCCTTGCTTGAATATTTGGATTTTTTTATGAGCATGTCTTGTGCGTGAGATTGATGCTCTCGGTCGCCTGCCTCAATCCTCGATCGATGCGTTGGGGCCTTTTGGTGTTGATGTTGTCTCATCTCATTGTTTGATGAGTAGTGGCAAAAGGTGGCAAAGCAGAATAAGAAAAGCTCTTGCATTTTGTTGAATTGGTGTCAAAAAGAACAATCATAGACACGAACACAAGAACTCTGTGTCATTGTCTTGTCATTAAAGATCTAGCCCAATGGGCTTTCGAACATCATAATAATTTAAAAAACTTCCTCTGTCCTACATAAAATTGACAGACAGCCAGTTTTCCTTGTCCCACAAAAATAATTGATGAATAGTACCTACTTACTTATTGCTACGAACACTTTTTGTAGAATCCAACTTTGATGTTTGACAAACCAGAAAATTGATGTTTGCTGAATCTGGTAAACCTCTTGTCCAACAGCTGTTGGTGATCAAACAGGATAGACCTCATTCTCAGTTTTTGACCGAGGGCCCATCAAAACTGTGCTGAAGGCACAGATGTCCCCAAAAGCCATCAATGAAATACTTGCATTTAAAAATGTCACACTGATTGATAAAGTCAAGCTTCATCATTGCATCAGAAAGAATTCTACTGCAAGATTGAACAAAAAATTGCTCATGCTTTCTTACCCATTTCTACAAATTCGAGCAAAACAAAAATGAGCTCAACAGTTTTATCAGCGTCAACCCCAACTTCACCCTTGAGTTTGCCAGTGCCTCCTTTCCGATATCCAACCCCATATGACTCCCAAATCACATCCTCCTCAATCTCAGCATCCAGAGTTGCATCGTCACCAAATTCTTTGTTCACTGCACTATTTGCTATTGCCTCTACTTCCATTGTAGCACTTGGCATCATTTCCTGAGGCTGCTACGCCTCAGCCTCAGTCACCTCAAAATGTGTATCCTCCAACTGCATGACAATCTCTGCAGCCAGAAGAGTTGGGGCAGTAAACTTAGCAGCATCCAGAGGCAGGAGAAAATATTCTGCAATATCATGAGCAGCTTCATCCTTATTAAAATTGAAAATGATGGTATCCACCTCCTTTTTGTAGTCAGGAGGTGCAGCTGAAGAAGGTGAGAGGGTTGGGAGCAGAGGAAGAATGGATGGATCATTTGCTGTTTGAAGGTCAGGAGAGTCTCTTGCATTTCAACAACATTGAGGGCTTTGTTGGAGGCAGGGTGTGAATGTAAAATGATGATCAATTGCTGTTGTTCTTCCTAATGTCTTCCTTCACTTCCCTTGCCTTGGAATGGTACATTTTGTAGTTATTGTTTCCCTGCAGTGGATGACCTTGTCAAACTCCAATGAAGGATCGTCAAAATATTTTTGTAAACTTCAAGCAGCATTTTTTCAAATGCATCATCAACCACTAAGATGAGGTGGTCCAAGTTGCTTGCATTAGAGGTAAATTGGAGGGATTGAATGAACATAAAGAATGCAATGTCCAATTTGTTAATTCCAAGGGAATTGGGAATTGGGGAGCTGGTTTGTCATTTTGATGGACCATGCATGACAAGCATAATTTTTGGGATCACAATAGAGTTCCACATTGTCTGGTTTTATGTGAGGCTTATCATTATCTTGACTAATGCCCATGTTCTTGCTGTATCAATTTTGCCTCATAACAACTGACCTTGGGAGAACACAGTCAATGAGCATCCCTCTGAAGAAATTTCACATGAAATTCTGGTGTTTTGTCAATATTGTGCATCAAGTCCTGTTTTCCAAGGATCATTGTGCAGCATCCTTGAACACAGAGTCCCAGATCACTATCTTTCCGTCCAATATCTTTTTATTTGTGTAATTCATGCAAGGGCAGGCAACTGCACCTTTGTTATGATTTGTTTTCTCTTGCATGTTCTGTGGAGAGACTCTCCCCCCTCAATTAGGTAGACCATACTTGTAGATTCTGTAATTGAATTCATCAATATGATCCTCATCTAGCATTAGCATGTTCTTAAAGTTTAAGTTAAAGCAACCATCAGATTTTAATTTTGCCTTAGCATATTCTAGCCTACTTTGTGTGTTTTTTTTGTTTTGAAGTGACTTAATGACATTACTATACCTTTTAATTTTGCCATCTTTTAAGAACCTAACCCTAGGTATTTCACTATGGAAAGCAAGCAAGCAGAAAGTCTTCCACTTTGAATAGGGGACTGATTTGACTTTTTGATTCACCACACCCAGTGTTCACTCAGTGGTCAACCATATACCTCTTTTCTTGCCCACATCAATCACATTGTCCCACAGATTCAAGACTTTGTTCTTTAATTTTGTCAAAACTGTCCTGGTGCCTGACTTTCTGCACATATTTTTTGGCACAAGCCTTTTGTCTTCAAATAAAATCATCCCTTTGCAATGGTTCTAGGCAAGATAAATCAGGATACCTAGACTCCCCAATCATTCACATCATAGGATGTCACCAATGGTACTACCATAGCTTTGTTTTAAGGGATGGTATACCATGGTTGACCAATATGCAATTTTAATGCATTGGTGCTTGTGAGATTTTTGCTTAGATTTTTGGTGGGTTTTCTGTGGAGAACCCTTAGGGTGTGATATATATTTGGAATCATAGAAAAATTTTGAAAACATACTGTACTGCTAGCTTGTTTGATATTTTAGTTACAAACTTAATACCCTACTTTTTTGCATTCATCAACTTTAAGTGGGACAGAGGGATTATTATGATTTCATACAAAGAATCTTGATAACCTAGAGACTAAGAAAAAGAGAAGAAAATTCAGAGTCAGGGTCAATTAAGCACTGTTTTGGCCTCAGCTTGTCTATAAGGAAAATACATAGAGCTTTTCAATTCCACATTGAAAAACTCTTAGTGAGGCCTTTCCAAAGAGTTGCAGTACTGCAGAAGATTCTGAGGAAATTAAAAGTTATACCTTTGTAAAAATATGGTTTCTTTTAGTTGAAGGGTCAAAAATCTACAAAACATATTTACATTATATGAGACAGGTCCAAATAAAACCAACCAATGTAAAAGTGAGCTCAATCTGTGCCTTTTATTCACACCTCAAAAAAATAATAGTAGTACCATATATATTACTAAATAAAGTATCTAAAGTGTTCTACTATATTGTACATCATTATACTTACTTCCTTTGCATCAAACTGTTTATCATCAATCATCAATATCATGTTCTCTATCATTCTCATCTCATTCATCATAATTATCATCCCCTTCACTGTTGCTTTTGTTCACTGCTCACCTCAATTGCTTATTACTGATTGGATTTACAACCACCACCATTCAATTCCACATACACTACATCATAGATAAAATGCTTAAACTAGAAATAAATAAATAATAGTATGCATTAGTACTTCATTTTTGTTATTTTTGATCAGATCATTATTTGTTGTCACCCACACTTTTCCATCAATGGATTGTTTATTTACACAATACAACTATGTTTTGGCTCTTTTGCACAAGCAATGGTCATCATTGAAGTGGTTGATGGCAGGTGTGCTTGCATGCTTGCTCAAACATGGCATTGTCATTGATTTGGACAACCGATAGTTTTTCTGTTGATTACTTAGACAGCAATGAAAAAATATCATTGATTGCATTGTTTCCTTCATCCTTCACCTCATCAAAAACAAGATAGAAGCAGTTGACAGCCCACAGGTGTAACTGTGGCTAATTTTTTTGGCCCATGTTAAATAAGACACTCATTTTGAAGTTCAAGTTAATATTGGAAATTCAAATCTTATACTTGAAAGGTGGTATGGAGGGTACTTAGTTTTGTCTCAATGAGTTTAATTTGGATCTGTCTTATATGTCAATATCCTTCTGTTTTGTTACATAATTTCTTAAAGGCAAACAGCAAGGGGAGCCTGTTCAGTCATTGTGACTTTTTGGGCTAAAAAAAAAACAATTATTAAATGCTGACAGATGGTGACATCAGCAATAAT
>JALLOT010002972.1:1670-21718 GCA_036939595.1 Thalassiosira livingstoniorum | reverse complement strand
TTTAAGCTCTTGACAAGTAACTTTAGCTGTTAAACCACCACTTGATGTTGCATTGCATTTCCAACAGAGACTCATTGCACAATTTTCTTGAGTCTTTTGGGTGTGTCCGATATGACAGTTTTCACAGACCTTGCTGTTGATAAGAACAAGAACTCTTTGTGGTGATGGAGGGTAAACTGCTCTTTTTACAAGTGCATCATACAGCGATTCAACATTCCATAAAATGCATCTGGGACCAAGAATCATTCCTGCATAAATAACTGTTTTATAGTTAAGAAGTGGGGAAAAGAGAGTAGGGGATGCCTTGATCAGATTGAAAATAGTAGTAGAGTTTAGATAATTTTTGAAAAGGACTAGCCGGATTACGTTGATAGTCTTTTCAATATTTGCAGCTTCTCTGGAGGCTTGGCAAGTGTTCATTGTAGCTTTATTTTGTACTGATAATGTATTTTTCTATTTTATGGAAGAAGCAATATCTGTTTTATGGAAAGAGATGGCTTGATACTGTAGAAGGTTATGCTCAAAGCACAATGTCAGATGTGAAGAGGTGTATTATTGAGAATACATTATTCTGAAGAGTAAAATATGATCCATCTATACTTACATAACCTTTGGTTATTGTGTAATACCAATTAGGTTAGTAGCTGATGTTTAATGAGAAGCGTGATTAAGAATTGATTTCACTCTTTAATAAATATTTTGACAAGGAACAGCTGTCAATGAGAATTCGAATGCAAGATTGAAAAGTTCCATTTCATATGGTTTAGTAGCAGATGATGTGTAACAAGAAGCGTGATGTCATAACAAAAATGTAAGGGCTTACTGTTGACGTTACACAAACTTGAGGAGTACGTGTATTATTGTGCAGATGATGTGTAACAAGAAGCGTGATGTCATAACAAAAACATAAGGGCTTACGGTTGACATTACACAAACTTGATGAGTACGTGTATTATTGTGCAGAGCTAGGTGTTGACACATTAGGCTGTTTTTGTAATTCTAGTTTTCATGGAACTGTTCTTTTCTTGTCAGCAAAGAATATGCCAAATGATAGTAGAACAGAATTCTGATGCGTAATAAAAGAATTTGTGTAGTAACTAGTCCGATATCTCAAAGGCGAAAACAGAAAAAAAAATAAAAATCAAAATTTGGGTGTATTGGTTATTGCTCATAAAATGAAACTAAAGTAAAACTCACCAACTCAGTTATATCTATTACGCAATATCACATTTGACAATGATATTCACTTTGACCGTCTGTACAATAGGTGTGTGCACCATGTTTGCTGTGGCTAGTGGCAAGGGAGGCAAGTCTACTGGAAAAGACGTTCCTGGAAGCAACAAGGAAAAACGTAATTCTCCAAGGAAGGAAATTATCATGCGACCGTTGACTCCAAAAAACGCTACTGGAGCAAACAGGGTGTTTACATCTCAGCCACTTGAAGAATCCATATTCTTTAGTTACGTTGCAAAAGCTTGGCATAATCACTCTGCTTGGATTTGGCCCATCATACTTGATTTCCGTGATAGACCGGATAGTCTGTCTCATGTGATTGGAGACAATTGTGTAGCTGTCGTACCAATTAGGGATAATGGTGTAGATGGTAATATGCCCTTACCTGGAAAGCCTGGAGCTACATTCTTGTGGCATCAGTTTGTGAATTTTCGAACTCACAATGACGATACTCCAAGCAGCGTTGGTCGCGGTGTTGCTCAAGGCCTGACCCAGTATGCTCGGTCTCATCCCAACTTTACAGGAATGCCACGCTTCATTTTTCAAGGCGACCGCACAGAGACTCCAAAGCGTGCAGTCAATTATTATTGCTTAGACGAAGATGCTGTAACTCTCCTCAAACAGGTGTATTCTACAACCAGTAAGGAAGATCTTGTGGAGGACGAGTCTATAATGACTGCTTTTTTTGGGTCACATGCAGAGGGACGTCGTATTCTAGGAGAAGTGTCTAACCATGAGTGGGAAAATATTGGAAATGATGAAAATCCTCAAGGACTTTGAATCTGATTTACTTGTTTTTGCCTGATTTGTAGGAATTGAAATTTATTGTTCTTATGTCAAGGGTTGAGAGAGAGGGTAGGAAACCAATTGACCTGTAGTTTGATCTCGAAGAGACAAATAACATTGCATATCGTTTGTTTGATGCTTGAAAATATCAAAATAATAGTAGTAAAGACATAAATTGTTGCTCACCTTATTATTGTTTCCCATTATCCCAATTGCTTTTATAGAATGATCAGTTATCCATATCTGCTGTACACTTTAGAACAGAAAGGTTTTACTCTTCATACAATGCCTGGAGAGGGCAATTGTTTTTTCTGTTCAATAGCTGATCAACTATGGAATGATTCAGGTCGTGGTCATCACGTAGTAAGAAACATTGTTTGTACATACCAGATAAACCATTTAGATGAAGTTGAAAGCTTTATCCACAATGAAAGTGTACAGGAACACATTGCCCGAATGTCACAGTTGGGTTGCTACGCTGATGATGTTGAAATTTACAGTGCTGCTCAAGCATTTAAACGTAACATTGTTGTTTACTCGCAAGAATTTCCAGAAGGAATTTTGAGACCATTTTTAGGAGATGAAAATGATGGTACCAGTGAAACTCTCAATGTTTTATTCAATAGCATCGCACATCACTATGACAGTTTGTTTTCTTCTGAGCTGATGCAAAGTTGCAAGAAAAAGAATAAAAAAAGATACAATCAGAAAACAATTAAGAAAAAGGAAATAGAATTGAGTGTAAAACCATTCAAAAGGATGAAACATAATCAAGAGTGCGTTAAACAAAGGCAGAAAAAGAAAGACAAAGTATTGAGCAAACAAGCTACCTTTAAGATGTTGGTACAAGAGTCACCAGTAAAAGACTTCAATTTTAACAATTTTGAGCAAGACCCAGAGACTTCTGCTCTTCTTTGGTATGAGAACAATGGATCCCTCTATTGGAATAATGATTTGGATGTATTGAAGGACCCTAAATCAACAGTGAAAGAGAAATGTCTTGCTAGAAAATCTTTGAAAAGAAAAATAGCATTACAAGCTGTGACTCCAAGAGAAAAGAGAGAAAAGATATCAGAATTCCTGGAATGCCAAGGACGGGGATGCTCCTGGGGAATAACAAAAGAGTTTGCTCCTGGAAAATCTATCGATTCTATGCTAATCAGTTGTTCATGTTGTGGGTATCATAGGTTCAACGAAACTTCCGTGGATCATGAAATATCCATGTTTCAATGTGTGAATTTGGTTGATTTGAGCATTCTTCAGCTTGATGAACATGCACACAGTGAGCATATGGCATTGATAAAAAAAGGACCGGTGTTGTTACCTGTTGATGATAAGGGTCGGTTAGAAGAGTTTTTTCCTTGGAAAGTTAAATCCATTTGGCCACAGAAAGAGGTTGCATATGACAAGGGGGAACGATATTATTACCTCCATCCCGAACTCATTCAAAGAAAGTCGTATCAAAGCGGTGGTGTGTATGAATCAGAATATGAGACATATTTGTGTTATCCCTGCCTGAAAGATATTCAAACAGGAGTTATTCCCCGTTTTTCCATTGCTTCTGGGCTTGACTTTGGCTATTGTTTAAGAGTCGGACTTTCAAAACTATCCGTATCAGAGCATCAAATTATATCCAAACTGAGGCACTATTATCAAGTGCTGAAAATTGAAAGTAATACTGGCAAGCTCAGAGAACACACCCGGAGTTGCTTGAAAGGTTCAAGTATATTGTTTGACCATGACGCACCACAGCAAGTTTCTGACCTTATGAGTATTGAATCCATGAAGAAATTCTTTTGTGTCCATTTTGTTGGGCCAAAGGGTCAGTTTGATAAATTGTTCCAACGCACAATGCATGGAAAAAGCCCGCATCTCTTTCCTAGGCCGTGGGTACTTTTCCAATGGCTTACTATTCTGTTCAACATAAAGAATCCAAATTACAGGCATGAGCCTGTTCGACTAACATATGAAGCTTTTCGGCACAATGTAGAATGTGTCAGCAATGAATGGATAAAAGAACAGATTTGTACATCAAACGATAACATTGAATCAGAATTGGTTGCAATGAAAGACGATATTGCTGCGGAAAGAGTGTCTGCCAACCCTATGAACCACCCCGATACTAAAAATGACAACATCAATGCGGAACTACCAATGAAATCATTCTACGTGACATCATCAATCAAATCTGCCAATGATAGCCCTTCAGATAGCACTCACGATTTTTTATGCGCAGCGGCAAATGCAATGGGTGAAGATATTAATGAGGAGAAGTCAAAGTACCAAGAGATTATTTCAACTCGAACCAGTGAAGCATTGAATGAGTTTACAGATGGAGACTATTGTTTGACTGGTGCATTCCCTGACGTATTCATGTTAGGCACCGCATATGGTCGGAAAAAAGGGACGTTGTCACAGGATGAGCTCACCCATCTTTTTGGCCAATTCACTAACGTTCCAGCTACAAACTCTCAGCTCCTTTTTTACCTGGTAGATAAAATGCAAAGGCATTGTTCCATTCAAGGGATACATGCCAAGGTAAAAAAAGATCCACAAGCATTTGAAAGTTTTGCGAAAGAGTTCAAGTCAGACAATTTCCAAAAAAAACTTCGAAAAGGGATTGTTGATCCTCAATCAAAAGATGCAAAATATGTTTTGAACAAAATCATACCTATGTTGACTGTTGCAGGGAAAAAAACTGCGTTTGGTGCTCTGGAAAGAAACACCGCAGTTGGTGAAATGTTGGCTCTTAGTCGCAGATTCGGGGCTCCATTTTTGTTTGTGACAATTGCCATTGACAGTGTCAATCATCCAAATGTTGTACGCCTCACCTTTGCCCCTAATAATAACATCGAATTCCCTGCTACCACCGATTCAAAGTTTTTTGATGCCCTGAGAAAAGGAAACACATTTGAAGGAACTGGAGATATTAGTATTCCAATGGGAAGAACATATCTTACTGCAAGAAGCATTGAGAATCCATTTGCATGTGCATACCAATACAAACGCGTAATGGAAGATATTTGGGCAATTTTGTTTCGATTGTTTCCAAAAAGCTCTGAAACCCAAAAGCAACGTCAGCTTCGAACAGTATTTCACAATTTTGAGGATGAACGCTCAAAGAGTTGTTGTTTTGGAACGGCTTTGGCAGGNGCTTCGAACAGTATTTCACAATTTTGAGGATGAACGCTCAAAGAGTTGTTGTTTTGGAACGGCTTTGGCAGGTAGCTCGGAGTCTGAAGCAACTTCAAGAGGCGGATTGCACAGTCATGGAATATTGTGGGGAGGCATCTCTTCTAAAGTTATGGAAGCATGTGCCTCGATACAGGATATATGTGACGCCATCAGTAAAACTCTAGAAACCATGTATTGCGCAGCTTTACCAAGGTCAATTCACTTGAGAGATCTTGTTGAAAAGGGTCTTCAGCATCAGAAAAATGTAACATATCAAAAAAACAACGTTGGACGGTCAATACTCATTCCTCCAAACCCATCAACAAACAATTCAGATTTCAATGAGTTCATCGGTGATACTGTTGCATATTGTGGTATTGACTCTCATGATATTATGTTCACACAATCATGTATGAAAGGTCCTAGAGGGAAAGTTGGATGCAGATATTGCTACCCCCAAGGTTTAAATGAAACCACCAAGCCAGTACAGTTGCACAACAAAACAACCAAAAAAGAAATAAAAGAAGGTAAAGTGTCGTACACTGTATCAGATTTGATATCTCAACCAAACCCTTACAACAAAAAGATACTCAATGAGTATGATCCCTTTCCCCCACCAGATGATCAAATTATTGTCTGGGAAATTAAAAGACCAACTATCAAGTATCTTCCTGATGTTTCTATTGGTAAAGACCTCAAACAACAAATATGCAAAAATTTACAAGACTGGTTAAACCTTGTGTCCAAAAGTAAAAAACAGTTGTCTCAATTTGAAAAAGAGAGATTGGAAAAAGGGAATAACTTACTCTGTATTCTGAGAACAATGAAAGTATTAGATCTACTAGATCTTTACACAAAGGTCAATGCTGCTTTACATCAAAAGAATGGTCTTGTTGTAGATTTCAACAATGTTCTTGCATCTCTTCTTGGGTTTGACTCAAACTTTGTATTGCTCAGATCGGAAGAACAAGCTAAAAGTGCAATGTTTTACTTGAGCCCATATGTAACAAAAAATGCCGTTCCACTCATTGTATGCATTGAGATTTTAATCAAAGCACAGGAACATGTTTGACACTATCCTAGCAGAGCAGATAATTGGATGAAAGATAAACGGATGCTGCAGTATACCATGACAAGGGTTTTGAATAAATTGAACACTCTGATGGAACTTTGTGATACTCAAGCTGCGTTAGCACTGCTAGGCATGAAAACAGGAACAACAACCGAATCTTTTCAGAATTATTGCAATGAGGAGCACGTCGAAAGTGTTCTTAACGAGATCAAAGATACATCAGACCTTACATCATCTGAAAAGCTTAACATAGAAACTCTTGACGAGAATGATCTGTTTACCAATGATACCTTAGATGTCGAAGAACCCTACCCTGATGCAAACGTGTTGAATTCCCTTTATGAAAGAGGTTTTTTTGTGGATGATGACTTAGAAGCATATTACCATGAGAATACTAGCAAATCTTGTCCTATTTATCAAATTGACGGTGGAAAGGTATCCGTACATGTACCCAACTGGATGCTTTATAGATATCGAGGCTATGCATTGAGAAATTTGAACCGAATTGAGTATTATTCATTAGTCCGTGTGGAATGCCATGAGACAAAGAACAAAACAAAAACAGAAAAAAGAACAAATCAACAAGGGAGGAAGAAGAGCAAACGTTTTCCTTTCGACAAAGGCATTGTAATACACGCATCTCATTTCCAAATTTTACGATCCAAACAGTGTACCCCTAAATTTGTGCGTGGAACACCCAAGCACCCTGGACCATGTCCGTCAAACAAATCAAGCTCAAAATATCGATCATGGAAAAGAAAAGCAAAAATATATGCCATGACTTACTTGACAATGTTTCGGCCAGAGTCAAATGCATATTCTGAAAACCAAATCAACTCGTATCAGTATGACTGGGCAACATTTCGACGTTTTGTCAAAAAGTTAAGATCCAGTACTTTCCGTATTGACAGAGCACGATATTATGCAATGGAGCGCGTTGCTCAAGGATTAAAATCCTCTCACATTTCAAGAGCCATCCTCTCTGATTATCGAAGTCGGAATCGTACAATATGGTCTGCATTTGATCAAGATAAAGCCAAAAATGACTATAATCGATCCTTCAAAATTTTTCATTTTCCAGATGAGTGGGAGGCAGAAGAAGCACGTTCTTCATTGCAAAAGCTCTCTTCGAAAGGACAACAAGATATCATGAATTACGTCCACTATACCAACACACTGTTGAACCAATTTGAATCGGTTCTTCCATCACTACAATCGCTGTCCAAACAATCTTCATTACCATCATCGAAACCTTTGAAATTGCTCCCTTTTAATATTGTATTGAATAACAAAATATGTGAAGGCAGTCGACCGACAAACGATTCAATAGAAGATGAGCTTCTCTCTCACAACGAAAAAGTTAATGGGAATATCTGCATTGTACATACCCCCGATTATTACGACGGACTTATGAACGAAATTGTCGAAGAAATGGAGCTGTCCCACGACAAAGTACTTGCTTTGAACTTAATCAAAGATCATTTTTTGACTGTACTCGAGGGCAATAAATTCAACAAAGATCCACTATTGCTATTAGTCACCGGGGGTCCTGGAACAGGGAAGAGTAAGCTATGCGAAGCAGTCGTGATGCTTTCAGAAAAATTTGGATTAGAGGCACCTATTTGCACTGCCTACATGGGAATAGCTGCTTCAAATATAGGAGGTACAACTGCTTGCTCCTCTTTCAATGCACCGAGTGAGACAAAAAAGGACAACCTTGAGCGAGCAACACCTTGGGATCCCAATAAACTCCAAGAATTTTTAAGGAAAGTAGATTTGGAACGTCTCTCGATTGTCATCATCGATGAAATCTCTACACTCAAGCCTTACATGCTTTCGTACATTGACGCACGACTACAAGAAGCAACAAAGTGCCAAAGGCCTTTTGGAGGAAAAGCTGTATTGATGCTTGGAGACTTTGACCAATTGCCTCCTGTCGCAGGGTGGTCTTTGGCCAAAACGGCAATGAAGATGGAAGAGAGTAAAAAATACCCAATTAAACTTTTGCCAAAAGAAAAAGGATATCTATCTCCATTGATGAAACGAGGAGCCGAACTATTTATGAAAGCATTGCACATGCGCTTGGAGACTCAACATTGGTCAAAAGACAAGAAACATACCGAGTTGTTAAAAAAAATGAGTACAGGAAATCCGTTAGAAGTGAAAGATTTGGATAATTATAAAACTTTGTCAAAAAATGATATGCAAGAATCAACGTTTCTTTTTGCACCAATTCTCACCAGTGGGAATAAAGAGAGAGTGGAGCTAAATTATCTTCAAGCTCAAAAATGGACAACTTTCTATCGCTCAAACCCAGTGCGTTGGAAGAAAAGAATATCAACGTGGGATGGAAAACCCAATGATGAGAGCACTGCTACAAAATTGATGGAGGACCCATGCTTTTGGGAATTATTTATACCTGGTGCTACAGGATACCTGAATTTCAATATCAACAATGATTTGCATCTTGTCAATGGCATGCTGATAAGGTATCACTCCATTTCTTTCATACACGAAGAATTGCAGTTGAAAATTGAGTCAGCAAAAACAAAAAACAATTTTGGCAGTTTTATCACACTGGAAGAGCCACCTAATGCAATCAATGTTGAATTATATCCTGACTTACCCAACCACAACGAACTAGAAAAAGAATGGAATAGCTGGAAACGAGATAGATGGTTCAAGCTGTGGCACTATGAATCACTGGTCGACGATGGGAAAGTGATAATACCTATTAGTCTCTCACATAAAAATTCTGTCAAAGGAAGATACGAAGGGATTAAAGGTTTGGGTGGAGTTTTCTGTGCACCATCACGTGCCCTTTTAACAGATTACTTTCCTATCGAACCTGGATTTAGCATAACAGTCCACAAAGCTGAGGTAAATTTTGAATTCTCTTTAATGCGTTTGATTGAGAACGTTACTTACACCCTAAAAATTCATTCATATAGGGACGAACCCTTCCAAAAGTTATTCTTTCTGCATCGGAACACCCTATGCCATTTTTAACATTGAAGTGGGAAGGATTTTATGTTAGTTTTTCAAGAGTAAAAATGAGCAATGACATGAGGTTGCTGCTCCTCAATAATGACAGAGCAACAATGAATTACATTTCTACCTTGACAAAAGATCAAGACACTGCCAATTACTTCAAAGGTTTTCACTACTCAGATGAAGATCCACCATATATTTGGGATAGCAACTTGGCAATGCAGGCATCGCAACAAAACAATTAAGTCAAGTCATAAATCATAAATATCAGTCGAGAATAAAATATAAAACAAAATACTCTAGATTTAGGCAACCATGAGAACTTGGATAGTCCAATCCCAACGCAAAAGAGGACATTTGTTTTTTACTTTTTCAAAAACTGGCAATTTGTTCTCACCATCAAATCGATAAAGAATCCATTTTCCTTTGTCGTTGTCTTGCCAAAAATTGTAGACGTGTTGCAATGTCTCACGTTGCGTAGTTAGAGACCCATTTACAATGTTTCGAGAAAAATGAAATCCGTCACAAACTTGATTTCTCCTTCCTACTTTGCAAGTAATGTTTTCCAACAAGTTCATGTAAATCTTGAATCCTGATGCTTCCCTGCACTCTTGACATAAGTTCAAGACTTTTGTCAAGCTACTTTGACTTTTATCATTTTTCGGAATTCCAAAATACTTTTCGAACAAATCTCCAGAGCCACCACCCAAGCTAATGGGGAGATAGATATAAAAGTCGTTTGGAATGACTTGGAAGATAGCCATAAGACAAACAAAATGACCAATCCGTAATGAACCTGCTCCCTTTAGATGAGGATCAAGAGCGTTAATCAAATCTTGCACAATCCCCACTCGCCGTTTCAAACCCTCAAAACTTTTCCAAGAGGATGTTTCGGACTCCATTATTTTCCGATACGATGCTAGAATTGGGATGATTCCTTTGATAGTAGCTTCTTCTTCGTAGGTGGAAAGGACAGGAGAATTAGATGGGCCGAACCTTGCAAATACCCCTGAACCCCAATCCGACTTCTTCTTCTCCAAGCATTCTTGCTTACAAATTTTAATGCAGGCCTGGTAGTATGAATCAGACTTTACCAAGGACGGGTTTTGCAAGATCATTTCAATGCACTCAGCGACAGTCCACATTACATTGCATTGCTGGACGATAAACAGAGCAACACTTATCAGCTTAAAAAGGGTCATTTCATCTGCACAACAAAGAAGTATTATGTCGTTTATTGGTGCAGAATAGAAACCCTGATACAAATAAAAAGAAAACAATATTTAGACAATTCGAAATTGGAATGAATACTGATAAAAGATGCTTACCATTTTATTGCTCATTTCACGGCAATAATACATTTTATCCTTGAACCATATCTTTGGGTCTGATGTATGAGAGCACTTCTCTTCCAGTAGTTTGTAGTTTTCTTTATTAAAAACAACATTTTCGTAGTTCAAGTTGGATTGAATTTCCTCCCTCAGTATTCGCCTTCCCTCTTGTTCCTTTGCATCACCATTACGCTCAAATTTATCCCATTCCATGTTCATATTCCTCTCCCAGTCCTGGCATTGCCTCCGATAAAAAATAGCACTCACAAACTGACGACTTTGACGTGACTCAACAAGAGATGATGGAACAGGAACATTAAAAACAATGGAGACATCCTGACTTGTTGAATCAACATTGCCATGACCATTCTTGCCATTGGTATGAGGGCCAGTGTCACAACTCTCATCGAGATCTATGAAATTGAGAGTAAGTCCGGGATAAACAGGTACATACTTGTCTTCGACATATAGCTGATCCTTGAACTTCTGCGATGCTTGGACACTGTAGCTATCTCTTGCAATGGCATCCTCCAGGTTGAGCTCCTTCAAATAAGCAGTAGAGACATAGACTAACAGTCTCCCTAATAATTTCCTTGCTTTTTCTGTTATGGTTTCAGGAATACCGATAACATTGCTTTCTGCTTTCCCTGCTACAGTAGCATACTTCAAACAATCAACTCGGCTGCCAGTCAACCCAAAATCCCATTTACGACAAACCCTGGTTTTTTTTGACCCATCACCCTGAATCAAAACAATTGTAGTGAAAACATATCGTCAAAGAATAGATAATTGAATGCTACACACGACTTACCTGAGACAGGGGCTTGTACATCTCACAAATCAAGTCTTGCAGCAACTCTTGCACTCTCTTCTCGCACTCAGATTGTCCTAGCTTGAATGAGGAAAACTTCTTTATAGTCGATGCCTCTGGATCCGACCTGTTCATGTTCTCCACATCTATTGGCTGTACACCATAACTTTCCATCAAAGAAGAAAGAGATTCTTTGCCACGTGGTCCAACAGTGAAATGGAGCTTCTTTGAAAAACCGTCTACCACCAGCGAAAATCCTTGCAAATCACGTTTCACGAAGTAGCAGTAGGAAGGTTTATCACGTAGTTCACACGATAGTTGAATTTCATTTATTGTTTTGGACCTTCTCATGAAGGGTAGATCCTTGTACTTTGAAACAGTTTGCTTGTAGAAATCTTTATCTACATCGAGAATAACTAAGCATAATTGTTGATAAGCTAATGAAATGTATTTGAAATTGTGAGTGAGCTAATAGTTGAAATGAAAAACATTAGGGAGTACAAAAACAAACTTACGACAATGTAAATCACATTTTTGAATAGTGATCGCCCACAAGTACATTGGAATTTTAGTTCCATTCTTCTTTCTTACAATAGCTTTCGGGACTTTTCGATATGGTTCATGTGGCTTACGGGGATTAAAGGCCTCATCACCAGGACGAACTATACAAGTCTGGAACTCTTGATCCTCTTGATACTGTCCATCACGTACCACAATGCCGCACTTTCGTTTGCCTAACATTGACCTCTCCACATTACACATCTGCTTGCTCCACTTCTCTTGTGACTTCAAATGAGATTTCAGTCGTTTTTTTGCCGTCTTGGTATGCTTTTTATTCAGAGGTTTTTGAATTGGGCTTCAAATAAAAAAACAAGTCATGAAAAGCATGATCAATCAAAGACAGTTTACAAATGCGACCCACACAACTCACTGCTTTTCTCTATCAAGTGATTCCAAAAGAGCATCGATTCGGTTCGATTGGTTTCTATAAAATGCTCTTTTTTTAAAGATGGTCTTCTGCCTGAAATGCAACTCTTCAGACGTAATTGTTTCGACATATAGATGAGACAACTCATTTACATAACGCTCCAATCCATCTTGAAGTTTGAGAAGACGAACAACTTCATCCATTACCTCAGCTTCTCGTTTTCTGTTCACGAATTCAATATAGGACTTCCTTCCCAACTTGCTCTTTGCTTCCTGCTCAGAAATGCTTTCATCATCTGAGTCCTGCCGCATATATTCGTCGTCAGACTCCTTTTCTATGTTGCTCTGGTGATTGCTGCTACAACACTTGCCCTCGTGATTACAACCAAGGTAGGACTCCCTTCCCAATTTGCCTTGCTCCAGTGTGTAATCTGATTGCTGCCCTAACATCACTTCCTGCTCTGAAATGCTGGCATCATCGGATGACCCCCACATGTCTTTATCATCGGATTCCTCTCCTAGCTTGCTCTGACTTTTGCAGCCGTGACACTCAACCTCGTTGTCTGAATCCTCTCCTAAATGGCTTTGATCATTGCTGCTACAACACTTGCCCCCGTAATCTGAAACCTCCCCCAAGATCACTTCCTGCTCTGAAGTGCTTTCATCATCGGATGACCCCCACATGTCTTTGTCATCTGACTCCACGTTCTTGCAATTTGAGTCCTTTTCTATTCAGCGTTCTGAAAGCTGCACAGAGATCACTTCCTGCTCTAAAATGCTCTCATCATCAGACGACCCAAACATGTCTTTATAATCTGATTCACTGCTACAAGACTTGCCCCCGTAAACTGATTCCTGCCCCGAGATGAATTCCTTCTCTGAAATGCTTTCATAATCCGATTCTTGCGATACCTCTTCACAGTCCGACTCCCTTCCTAACTTGCTCTGACATTTGATGCAGTAACACATGCCCTCGTCATCTGATTCCTTCCCTAACTTGCTCCGGTGATAATCCATCACTTCCTCCCAGATGATCTCCCACTTCTCGTACACTGACAGCTCCCTTAACATGCCATTGTCCGACTGCTTGCTGTTGTACATACTTTCTTCATTGGACTCATTCTCCACTTCGCTTTCTTTCTGGCCTGATTGCTGACACTGACCGCCATCACTCCACTGCTCCCACGACATGTCCAAAGTATTCTGCTGACGCTGACTTCTGCGATCGACCAGTTTGCCACTCAACATTTCTCCGTCACAATTCAAATGACAATTTAAAATTTGATTTCTTCTTAATACTACAAAGTAAGATCTACAACTAATAAACTAAATTGATTCTACCTTCGAGTACTTGGTGAGCAAACAATCTGGCCCTACGCCTTCATGTTTAATATCTTGTTCTCTTACAACTTTCTTGAATCAACAATCTGGCCCTACGCCTTCATGTGTAATATCTTGGCTTGGAGTCTTGGTTCCTTGTAAGACTACACTACATTACTAGTTTAATCCTGTGATACGTCTTTCAAAACGGAAGAACAAAGTGTTAGTATCAATTCTCCTTCACTGGAATGATGAACTTCCCCGCAACTGCCACTAACGGTGATGCCAATCTTGACTTCTTAAACTTCAATTTACGCCATTTCCACACATCAGAAGCTTCAATAACAATCAATAAGATGGATTCAGCCAAAAATATGGCGTGGTAACTCCAAAAAGTAACTGAATTATGGCGATTGGTAGCCAGCCAAACTCAGGTAGCCTTCTTCACAAAGATGATGAACTTACCGTCAACTGCCACAAATAGTGATGCTGATCTTGACCCCTAAAACTTTGATTTATGCCGTCTCCACACGTCAGAAGCGTCAATGGCAAGCAATAAGATGAATGCAGCCAAAAAAATGGTGTGGTAACTCCAAAAACTGACTGAGTTATGGCAATTTGTAGCTAGCCAATCTGGGGTAGTCTCCTACACGATGATGTTGAACGTCCCTCCAACTACCATGAATTGTGATGCTTATCTTGACCCCTTAAATTTTGATTTACGCCCTCTCCCCGCGTGAGAAGCGTCAATGGCAAGGAATAAGATGGATGCAGCCAAAAAAATGGTGTGATAACTCCAAAAACTGACTGAGTTATGGCAATTGGTAGGTAGCCAAACTCAAGTAGCCTTCTGCACTAGGATGATTCACTTCTTCCCAACTCCCATGAGTTGTGATGCTGATCTTGACACCTCAAACTTCGATTTATCCCATCTCCTCGCATCAAAAGCATCAGTGGCAATGAATAAGATTGAATTTGGTGAAAAAATGGGTATTTAACTCCTAATATTGACTGAGTTATGGTAGTTCTTGGGTAGGAACTACTATTGTACAATAATATCAATACTTAGAGTAATGTGTACTCATAGTAAGTAGTAAGTAGTAAGACTTGTTTTTGGAGAAAAACATTATCTCTAAAAAATACATAAAACTAATTGAAATTTACTGCTTTAAATATTAGTTTACTAAAACATGAAAAGGCATCATGGTACCCGCAGCACCCCGTGCTGCCATAAATTAATATGTGGTTAGATACATGGTTACCTTGTCTGATTTCTTTATTGTTACAATGATAAAGTATGCATTCTTAACTAGGCATACTATAAATAAATGACATTTTATAAATTCAGTGCTCAAAATAAATGACATTGTGTGCACGATGAGGATAAAATAATATTTATTTTCCCAGTTTAACTGACAAAATACAATGAATATTACTAGATACTAAGCAATAATACTATGACTAAAGGACATCATTATCAAAAAACACTGATATCTCGGCAATATTGCCATTGTCTTCATCATTGTTGTTGTTTTCTTCAATGTGACTTTGTTCATTTTGTTGGTTATTGTGTTCATCATCATGGTCAACAACAGAGTTTCTTGTACTTGATGATGTATTTCATTCATCGTCCTGAGTGTGGGTTGCTCTTCATCCTCAGAATCCTCATCATCTTCTTCCATATAGTCTTCTGGGTATTCCTTTCTAAGCATTTCCATTTCCTCTGCAACAAATTTGTCATCTTCAGAATCTCACAATTCATCCCAAACATTCAACTTGTTGTGCTTGAGGTGCAGACTGATGACATTGTCAGGAACACAACAAATTCTTCTAATTTAATACTTTGCACTTACTAATCTCTCAAAAGTCTTGATTGACATTCTGTTTCTTGTTTGATTTGCAACAAGATCTGCTTGACTGAACAGTGATTCACAATCAACCTCAGTTGATACATGAGGTGCAAGCTGTCTAACAACCACTTTGTATAATACCAGGAAAATGCCAGCATGATGAATGAAAAACTTGACAAAGTCATAATTACCATTCGGATCAACATAGATTGCATGATTGAATCCACTAGGCAAATCAATTGCTTTTTCCAAAACTGGACCAAGTGAGTAAACAGGTTGTGTAAAAACATTTCCAGAAGAATCATGTGTTCCAGATACATGTTTTGGTTTCATAATTGGAAGATGCTGACTCATCCTATACCTTGTGAACAATGCAAACTCTTCTCTTGATTATTATTGATGTTTTGAACAGTTGACATTGCTTCTATAAATCACTTATTTAGCTTCATAGGAGATGCTGTTGCTTTTTCTTGTAGTCCTCCTCAGATCACATATTCTGATTCCACAAGAAGCCACTTTTGTTGTGCTCCTATTATTTTGACCTAATCCCTATGTAATTTTGCAAATTAAAATGGTAGAACAAGCAAAATATAGTCCTGATAATTGCAGTGTTTATTGCTTGCCTGTAGGTTTCAGTATGTTTGTACCTATGGATATTGACATATTGACTTAATAAATTACCACTATGGGCAAGACACTATCAGGTCTTTTAAAATTGCCGAATGGATTGTCCAAATAGCAAGGTGATGAGGACAGTACCACTGGAACAGATCCACTTCGAAACATATTCAGAAATTGCTGAGCAGGCAGACAATATCCTAGCTCAAATTAATCTGGTTTTCTCCTTTTATTAGAAGCATCTCCAAGTCCATGAACACCAGAAGACCCACGTTTATGGGACACCGACTCCGCCGTCCTAAGACAGGCCCATACAGATCAACCACCATTCCTAGACCACACAACAGACTCCTCTGAACTAGAGGAGTCAGACACAACAGAGCTATCACCATCACTCTCATCAGCCACCACAACCCTCCGCGACCATTATAGCTGTGGCTGCCTTTGGATCTAGACAGTACCGTAATTTCATTTCAAGGGAATCAATACATTTTTCCCTCTGCGTATATGCCAGTAATACCACTTTGTTAAGGCCAATGAAAGCAAGAGACAATGGGACAATGGTGAAAACATTTAGAAAACTTTACCAATATCTACTTGACCTAAAATGCAAACCAACTGTCCACGTGCTTGATAATGAATGTTCAAAAGCTGTAAAAACCTATGTGCAACAACAAAATACAACAACTCAGTTAAGTGAGGCGTACACACACAATTCTGCAGTCAAGTACGCAGTACAAACGGCAAATAATCACATTGAAGCAGGGCTATTTACCATGGATAAAAATTGTTCACTTCAACTTTGGGACCAATTTCTCCCACAGACAGAAATTGCACTTAATCTCCTCCAAATGTCACGAATCAATCCAAGGATGTCTGCCTATGCCCAACTCAATGGATTTTTAACTTCAACTGTACACCCCTTGCTCCGCCGGGAACAAAAGCCCTCCTATACATTGACCCAAAACAACAATTCATGTGGGATGCACATGCAATTAATGCGTGGTACGTGGGTCCTGCTATGGAACACTATGGATGCAATCAATTTTACATTCCCAAAACCAGAGGATTCCGGATAGGCAAAAAAACATGTTCTTCCCTACCAATTGCAGTGTACCAACAAAATAACAGAATGATCTAGTATTACAGATGGCAAAGGACTTAGCACATGCATTGAAACTCAACAAACAAGTACCACTTCAACTTACCAAATTACAAGTACAAGCCCTTGATGACTTGGTAGATATATTTGTTTCAGGCACTCAGCCCTTAGTGCGCAGAGTCATTGAATGCTAACCTCCAAGGGTTGAGACAGCCACTCCTCTGAGGGTGGCCACTGAGCAAGCTCCAAGGGTGGACAACAGTCCAGAATGTGTCATTAACCCAAATGAACCAAATGACACACCAACACCACCTGCTGAAAACAAAAATGACAACCAACGGCAAATTACAAGAAGTGTTATGTCCCACCAAACACCACACGTACCAATACCAATTGCACCACATGGCACATCACCACAACCAACTAGGCCCAATCCACAAGAACCCATGTCACCACAGCCTGCAATAATTTTGCAGGATGACCCTGACATCGATCCACCTATGCCTCCACATCAATCCACCCGCATGCAAACTATCAGACACCCAATGGACTTTTCTCAATATGCAGTAAATGTGCTCCTCACAGGAGGTATCGATGCAGACAGAACCCTCATTCCTCAACAACAAATTCGATTAGAGGATGTATACAATGGGGTTATCCATCCAGTAACAAAAGAAACCATTATGAAATACAAAATGTTAATAAAGGATTCAATCCCACAACAAACATGGGAACTGGCAATGTGCAAGGAATTGGGACGATTGTCCCAAGGTTTTCAATCTACAGAAGGAACTGACACAGTAAAATTTCTCACCCCAGAAGAAATTCCGCATATCCCAGCAGATCAGACGGTAACATATGCGCGAATTGTTGTGGACTATTGGACCCAAAAGGCCAACCCAAACTGTGTCCGCATTACGGTGGGTGGAAATTTGATTGATTATCCAGATGAATTATCAACACCAATAGCAGATATCACAACAACAAAACTGTTATGGAATAGTGTTTTAAGCACACCAAATGCAAAATACATGCCCGCGGATATCAATGATTTTTACCTGGGAACTCCGCTCGAGAGATTTGAATACATGAAAATTCCTGTGAAACTTGTCCCTCAAGCTTTCATTGATGAACATAAGTTGCATCAGCACATCCGCAATGGATATTTATGGATGTGTATAATGTGTGGGTGTTATGGCCTACTGCAAACAGGCATTCTAGCTAATGAACTGCTCAAAGAACAATTGGAACCAAAAGGATTTGAAGAGGTAAACACATGCTGGGACTCTGGAAGCATAAAACACTCCCAATATGTTTTTCTCTCATAGTTGATGATTTTGGGATTAAATACAAAGATGAGACACATGTCAGGTACCTGCTCATCTGTCTCAAGGAGTTTTACAAAATCAAGGAAGACTGGAATGGTGAGTTGTACTGTGGCATGAAGCTGAAGTGGGATTACGTCAACAGAACACTTGACATATCAATGCCAACATACGTCATCAAACAACTTGAAAAGTACAACCATCCCATGCCAAAATCACTGCAAGATTCACCACTTCTTCCACCCCCACGTATGTATGGCAAAAAAAGCCAAAAGCCCCCTGACCCTGACACGTCTCCACCTCTCTCCAAAGCTGACCACAATACTACAGGCGTGCAGTCAACACAACAATACTGCAGGCCCTAAGTGATATTGCAGCAGCACAAGCCAACCCAACGGAACTCATGAAAAAGAAAGTCCTGCACTTTCTGGACTACATTGCATCTCACCCAGACACCGTCATCCGCTATCATGTGTCCGACATGGTGCTTCAAGTGCATTCTGATGCTTCTTACCTTAGTGCACCTAAGGCTTGCAGTAGAGCAGCTGGTTACTTTTTTCTTGGGTCCTTGCCACAACCAGGCCAACCTATTTGGTTGAATGAACCAGTGCATGTGCTATGCACTATTTTAAAATTTGTGGCAGCATCAGCTGCTGAAGCTGAGCTAGGTGCATTATTTTTAAATGCACAGCAAGCCAAGATCTTTTGCTTGACACCAATGGAGCTCATCCATCCACAGCCTCCAACGCCAATACATGTTGACAATACTACTACCGTAGGTATTGTCACCAATACCATCAAGCGTCAGCAATCAAGAGCAATGGAAATAAGGTATTTTTGGATTTTGGACAGTGAGGCTCAATGGATGTTTAAAGTTTTGTATCAACCAGGCTTGGAAAACTTTGCTGATTATGTTTCCAAAGCCCATGCGGCCCAACATCACTGCCATGTGCACCCTTTTTATGTACATACTCCAAAATTTCCATGGTACTTACTACGTGCTCCACTGCCTAGCACTTGGCGAGGGTGTGTTCGAAGCAGGGGAGTATATACTAGTAATACTCCCTTGCATGATCTACATTCATACATAGAGCTTCCGTACCAAGTACCAGCAGCGGGTGCAACATGAGCTCAATGGAAAGCAGTTTACTTATGCCTCATGGACATGAGCTCAAGTTTAAGTCTTGGATCCAAATGCTCACATTTTGAAGCTCATCTTTGCACCAGATTATTCTCCCTTAATTTACTCTCATAAATTATTTAGAACAATCTTAAGTAAAAAAAGCACAAAGTAGCTGAGTACCTTCAACAGAGCCTTCCTGGTTTCTTCTGTGCCTTTGGCTTGGGCTGATGCAGGGTACTGAGTGTTATGAAAAGGGTGGATTCAACATGGATACATTGGATATGGTCAGGGGGGGAAAGAGGGGCTTGTGCCTTTGTGGACCAATTGTTCTTGCTTTCCAAAGGTTCATGGGACATGTTTGTGGGGAGAGTTTTGGCAATGAATA
>JALLOT010002970.1:0-11919 GCA_036939595.1 Thalassiosira livingstoniorum | reverse complement strand
TTGTGATGGTGTATGTCAACGGTCTTTCATGAAACCGAGGACTAAAATTTTCTGCTCGAGAGAGCGGGTGATCGGGTTTGATCGTCTAGTATTTTTTACTAACAAAACACTTGTTGTAAGCTATGTTGTACCGGTGATCAATATTAATTAGGTAGTTTTCATCCAAGCTAGCATGCAGAAAGATCACTTTGTTTAGGCAGCTAGTTAGATTGTAAATAAAAAAATCCAATGGAGTGTTTTCTGTTTCCATTTTTGGGGACCAACCATATTAAAAAAAATAAATAAGGACAAGCACAAAAAAAATATAAGAATTAATTGTATGATACACATTTTTTCAATCATGATAATAGATATTAATCGATATGATTAACTATCCAATCATGCGGGATCGAAATGTAATACGAATAGATTGTCATTAGAAATTCTTTTTGGAGTTAGAACAGGTTGGAATGTTGCTTGTCTAGCAACACATCATTGCAACACAATGTCAGCATTAGATCCATCAATGCCAATGATAGAGCCATTGCTGCATTTCATCCAAAACTGTAACCATGGGCGTCACCCAAGGATCCAAAATGCTTTACAGTCTAGTTGATCTCTCCAAGGCTGACATTGTTGACGTCGGCAGGGGTTTGGCATCAAAATATGACATGCAACGTCCGGTCATTGATGTTGATTGTAGCAATTTGGGCTTTATTGTTGGGAAGAAGACAGACAGCACTTCGAATGCAGTTGCAACATTCTTAAACAGCAAATGGGCCAAATGCAGATTCAAGGTTGTGCCCATTTGTGATGGGAATCGACCCATCTATAAACAGGCTACTTCCAAAAGACAAGCAAGCAGAGAAAGGAATAGGATTATGTCATTCATTCTACAAAAGGAAATAAGAGAAATAAAAGGCAAACTTTCGAACGACGCTCTCACCATGACCGAATGGACAACACTACAAAAAATTATACAAAGTAAAGAAAAGGCATGTAAATCGAAAGAGTCAAAGGCATCAAATCCCATTCCCATTGATTTTGCGCAGGTGTTGGAAGGCGAGCTAGATGGCATTGGTTATCACTCAATCAACAATGCAGGAGGTTTCATTGACAAAATGTTAACAGCTGAGTTTCAGGCAGATGCATTGATGGCAGGACAAATAGTCAACAAGCAGACACTAATGATAATGATCACGGACTCCGACATTCCAATTTTGGCCAGGATTGTCTGTATTCAAATAAAACAGTTAATGAAAAAATCAATCATTCTCACCAGCACATCAAGGAAGACACTAGAAAAAGTCCAACAATATCTATCTGAATTGTCAACCCAAAAAGTGAGAATTGTTCCTGCTAAACACCTGATATTTGAAGATATATCCAATAGAAGAATGAAAGCATTACTTATGATAATTTTTGGATGCAATGTATATTTGAATGGGATTGAAGGAGTTGGCCCATCAAAGTTAGAATTGAAGATTAAGAAGTTAAAACAACAAGAGAGTGTCAACTTACTTGAGGAGCTCACAAAATATCTTTTGCAAACATCAAACCTTCCTCCAAGTGTTGTATCAGCTCTTATTGATGCATTGGTGTACAAACCTACAAATAAAATACCTTCAGGTAACAATCCTCTACAGCAAAGAACTTACTCAGATGAAGCGCCACTACAGCTTCCAAAGTATCTTTTGGAGTTTGGATCTTCAACAAAAAGAATAATTGAAGATCCTGTTATCCTTGAATGCAAGTTTGTCAATGAGAAACACGAATTTCATGAAGGCACTGGGTACCATGATTGCCACAAGTGTGGTGAGACCATCTGTGGTTTTTGAAAGGAAACAATGAACAATTTGCAGCATTCTCTTTTGTGCTATTGTTTGGAATCACTTGTACTGCTTTCTTCATCTTCAGAGGGGACTAAAAGTGTTGTAGATATGAGACACATTTTGGCAACAAGGACTTGCCATTGTTGAAGTTGAAGACACTTAGAAAATGATGCAGTTCCAGCAGAACTACTGTGATATGGAAAAGCTGTCATATTTCCTCTTTTTGCAATGTCAGCAATCAAATATTCAAATCAATTGGAATATCTGATGGACTTAGACTTCATTGATGGTGACATATTCATATCTAAATCTATCCTGAATGCAAAACTTGTTGTGGATGTTATGGAGCTGTTAGCATTGTTTGTAAAGTTTGACAATAGCAAGAAATTCAAATGAATAAAAGATCCAGAAATTTACAATGTTTTACCCACAATGTTTGTGGATTTTGCAAATGACTCGCGTATTGACAGCAGCTACCAACTATTATAACGCTGTGTATGTCATGCAATGAACATGTGCGTTACATCACTCATTGGAGCAACGTGCAAATTGTTACAATTCAAGGGAGAAATCGGAATTCAAATATCATCACAAGTACCTACATCAATGAAGAAACAAGTATATGAGACGGAAGTGATATCAACAAAATCAAAACTTTTGTGTTGTTGGTGTTCATGCCAATGTGGCTCGCAAAATTAACAGAAAGTTTTTTGTGTGCACATCTTCCCACTTCTCTATTTCCTTACCATCTTATCATTTGAAGACATGGCAGAACATGTCCTTCACAAACTTAGCACTGTGGTCAATGATTGATTTGATGATCGAGTTTTTTTATCAGAATCAGAGCTTGATAGACTGATATGCAGTACTATCTTGCTGATGGAAGCAGCTGGAGAACAAATCAACAACTTACAATGCAATGAAATGGATATCAACTCCATATTGGAACTGTTTCAAGTTGGAACACTACGTCGAAAGGAATGGAAACAGCAATCAAAGATAGAACCAAAAACAACAGAGTTAGGTCCAATCACAGAAATAGATTTTCCTTCATTGGCAAAAAAGCAAAGAACTTGTTTGGAAAGATTGAAAAGTTGCCTGCTACAGTTTTGCAGAGATCCACATCATCTTCAGTACTTACTTCATCAACCAATTCAGTCTCCACAATGGCATCACTATCTCCGGCCTCTACACCAACTCCTCCATTGACACAAACTCCCACTACAGTCTCCACAGTGAATACAACTCCTACAACTCCCAATACAGTCTCCACAACGGCATTGCTATCAACAGCCTCTGCACCAACTTCTACATTGGCGCCATCTCTCACTACAGTTGCCACAACCTCTACAACTGCTACATTGGTGTTGTATTCTGCTACAGTCCCCAAGATGGCTGCAACTTCTACATCCACATTGTCTCTCCATACAGTCTCAAAAAGTTTGCCAAATTATCTTGGTGTAATAATGCTGATGGATGCTGCAGAATGCAATGTACAACACATGACGTTGGTTGGATTTAAGTTACTTGAGATGAGAGCAAATAAGAAAATGAAAAATGTTAGAGATTTATTCACAAAAAGGAATCAGGCAGTGAAGGATTGGAAGGTATTAAGTGGGATGGCACAGTCAAGGACAAGAAATCAAACATCTAACCAGACAAAAAAATACATCACAGTCAATCAAAGCTTATTTTGAAATGAAAACAATCTGACTCATTGAGTAAGGACAATGATTGTCCTACAAGACACACATCCATAATGTCCTCACCAATATGTGCAAACAAAGTCCCACTGTGTTAGAGTAATTTCTTTACAGCACTCCGTAGTTCATGTTGTTGCATTGTGCTGTTTCTAGCTGCTGCCGCTGTTTCCATTGCTGTCACCATCACCACCATTAGGATGATGGACGGCCTGATAAATGAATAATAAGAAGGAATAATAAGAAGAAATAATAAGAAGTAGTATGTGCGTTGGGTATGGTACTTCAGTATTGTGGTAGAAATATGACCTTGGACTTTTTTTTTGGAAAAAAGTTGGTCCCCATGAGGCAAAAGGAAAACACTCCATGTGTACTTATATTAACTAAAATAGGTAGACATAGCTGTACTTCCTTTGAGGACATGAGTCTATTGTTAGCAAAAAGTGAAAAATAAGTACCATAGAAAAAAGAATCTATTGAACCAATTCTTTGAATTTTGTTGGCAGTGGAAAAGTACAGCAATATGTGCCTGATGAGGTACAATGCATATTTCATGTATATAGGTCTCTTTTTTGACAATATATTTCTCTTGTGTTTTTTCATAAGTAGGGTATGGTACTTCTGATGCCAAAAAAATCTTTTTCATAGAATTTTTGGTTGGGATCTAACATGGAAAGTGAAATGGCTCTACAAACAATGATTTAAATCAGTGAAAATAAATTACACTCCAATTTCAAATGTGTGCAATATTATACAAGAATAATGTTAAAAACCATGTTATTATACACTTCAAAGCTGCTAATATATGACTATCCATTTTAGCAACATTTGACTATCCTATATGTTTTTAAATAAAAAATATGGTCAAAATGGCAACAAATTTCACACAATACCACAAAAGTCTTTTCTTGATGTTTTTCATGAATTGCCCTAGCCATGAGAAGTAATATAAATGCAGTGATTTTATGTTTTTGATAACATTTATTAATTTTAATCCAACATTATCAATGAACAAAATTTATTGTATTGAGTTAACTCTTTTGATGGTGGTTTGGAATCTTGGAAAGCCATTATAGGGATGCTTGTGAAACTCCTTCAAGGCTGTAGGAATTATCTTCATCTAACTATCTAGTTAACTATCTACTCTGATTAAGCACTTACATGGAAAATAACATAGATTTTATCAATATTGGCCTTCAAAAAAAAAAAATTAAGGTTGGTAATGATATTTGACTCTATTGGTGTTTTCATTTTTGTAGCATGTGTGAAGTACCAATTTTTTCAACTTTTGTTATTTTCTAACAATGTTTTGGACAAGGAGATCAAAATAGGCATGTTTTGAATTGAACATGTTGAATTTGAAGCAATGAAAGCATACATTTTTTAATAACTAAGTTTTTTCAGATGAACTATGATTTCTGTGTATGTACTTTACAACACAATAGTTATTTTTTCAGTACTTATTTCTCAGAAATTTTCTTCTTAAACATATATCATTATCCACCATCACAGCTAATAATTAGTTAATAAAATTATTTTTTGTATCAATCTCCTACAATTCACCCCTCCAACCTGGCTTTGCCTGCTCTGAATAAATGGTACAAAGTAAGTTTTTTTTTACAGAGACAATATTGACTGCATCAAGCTAGTGGATAAGAGTGTTACAGTTTTCATTGACTTCATTGTGCCACAAAAATGAGGCACAAGCAGATACCGTTGTGTCATCGCCTGGTAGTCAGGGGAAGATGGGGAGGAGATAGATTATCTCCATGTTTTTTTTTAGTCCAAAATCCCAATGCATTACAAAAAATGAATACAACAAACAGTGCTGTAGAATGAAAACAGTACTCCCAACCAACACAGAACAAAAAACTAACTTCCAACATCCATGTAATTGATCTACACTATCTAAACCTATCTTACAAAAAATTGAATACAGCAAACAGTACAGTAGAATGAAAACAGTACTCTCAACCAGCACAGAACAAAAATCTAACTTCAAATATCCATGTAATTGATCTACACTATCTATATCTATCTAAATCTATTGCATTTTCATGTCAAGATAGAGGATTGAACCTTCCAGCCAAGGCAATAGAGTTCAAGAACCAAATGTTCAAGCACTTGCTGAATAATGACAAATAGAAATATACTAAAGGGTCACATTTTTTAAGTGGTGCTGGTTAGGTAGGAGTTGATTTTGATCTACTAATGATTAGTTGGTAGCATCACAGTGACATAGAAAAAATATAATTTATTGATCATATTTATTTCCTTTTCATATCTAACTTGATGATTTTTTAGAAGGATCAGTCACCTCAGATCTTTCATGTCTACTAGGATGCCAAATCTAAGAGGATTTTCATATTTGAAACGAAACTATATCTCAAATAGTCATTTGTTAACATTTTAAATTGCTTTTTACTCAATAATTGTGTGAAATCCAAAATAATCAACAAGGTGTACTGTATTTTATGGATGATATTACATCATAAATGAGTGTCATCGAAAAGTGTTTTGAATAGATTGTAATGCATACTAATTTATATGCATATTAAAACATTATGATATCAACCAAGAGTAACTTCTATTTTGATGTATCATCAAAAATTACACTATTTGTGGAGTCAAGCAGCTGGAAGGGTCACACTAGAATTATTTATATTTATGCTTAAATCTAGAAATTGCTCTCAATGTTTAAAAAGGAACTGAAGGCTTATTTTTAAATTTTGTAATTGTTAATTTACCCATCTGAATTGAATGCTTTGTGTAAAATTTTCTTTTGTCCATTCAAAAATTATTCAGTAAAAAATATTAAATTGATTTTTATCATTGCTTCTCCTTCTACTTGCCCAATTTCTAAAAGAGTAACAATAAGATTATGAATTCATATATTCATTCTGATATTGTCTTTCATACATATTGAATATGAGTTACACAATAGATTGTGCATAGCAATAAAGTATATATTTTTTATTTGATTGAAATGATGCGAATAAAACACATGTTCATTCATTTCATAGTATTGTACCAATGTTGGGGAGTATTTCCTCACCCCAGTTCAATTGAAACTATCAATGCCCCCCAATATCCCATCTGATTTTGAAAAATTGTTACAAAGTCTGGAACTTGTATCATGGTCTCTCTCTTTTTGGCCTTGAATTTGTATCTCTAACCAAATGAGTCTCCTGTCAATTTATTCTACAGACTCTTTTAGTTACAACCATTATCAATTGAAACAGGGAATGTAACTAACAATACGACAGTGGCATGTCTGTTACACCATAAAAATTATAACAGAAAAATGATACAAACTACTAGCAAATTTAGACATATTTGCACATTTTTTTAACAAATATGTGGCATGATTGACCTATCTAAAATTATCTTATCTACAATGAGCTTGTCCAGGATATCAAAAGTTCTCAATTTCAAAATAAAATAGAAACTCCAGAAAACAGCGCATAAACAGACAATGTTTTGTCATAGTAAAGGTTTTTTAAAGAATTTCATATTACAGCACAGACATGAGACTTAATAAACAATCAAAACAGAATGTTTTCTTTATGGATAAGATAATGGTGCTGCAGGTATTGCAAATGCATTTTCTTTGGCGATAGATGCTTATGGTTTTGCCCATCATGCATCATAATTATATTATTTGTTAATGCATCTTTTCTACTTCTTTTGCCTCCAAAGTACACTATCGTAGAAAATAAGCAGTATTGGAATCAGCATTAAAATGAGAAGATGAAATAAAAACGATGAATTAATTCAATTATGCATGAACACCACTCAAACAAATTAAACCTTCGAAACTAAGAAACATTTTTCCATATGAAAACATTGTATTTTTTACCAATATCTTCCTCCATCTCCTTCAACTGTCCCTCCAAATTTGACACTACCCCTTGGAATTCCAAGATACTCTTCCTTTGACGATCCAACTTATTTTTCAATGCCACTTGCACCATGTCCTTCTCTGCCAATATTTTATCATTGGTCTCCTTTTCCGTATCTACTAATTGGCACTTGAGATCCAACAATTTACGTTTGGCATCCAACACCATCTTTTTCATTTGCAATGCATTCTTCATGGCGGCATTGTAACACGCCTCTTTCCTGGCTCGTTTTGCCGCTTTGCTAGTGACAAAGTCTTGTACCGCATTTGCGCCGAACCCCCCACTCCCACCACTGCTTCCCGTGCCAGCCTTGGTCTTATCCCCATTTTCTCCCGCACCACCGGAGGCAGTCGCAAGCGCCGTACCTTTACTACTCCCCGCCAAACCCGTCAATCCCGTCCCCTCCAAAAACAACTCGGCAACCTCACTCGGATAATCCTCCCCCAGCGCCTTATTGTACGCCTTCACCCTCTCCACCAAATGATCCATGGTCACCCTCAAAAAACACACGTCCACCGGATGAGTGATGGGGTGATTGTCCAACCATTCGAGATACCACTCGGCTCTCTTTCCTTTGACTCCCTTTTGTTCGACATTTTGCATCTTGTCCGAAGTGATGGTGAGTGCCCCAGTTTTGATTTGTTCGATGCGGCGGAACATTTCTTCTTGGAGGAGGGCGGTGTTGGGTTTGAGTGATTTGCGGGAGAGGATGTCGAAGAGGGGGTCGTCGTACCAGGGGAGGGTTCTGGCGGAGGAAGGATGGGCGTTGTCGTCGGCGTCCTCATTGTTGTCTGTGTCGTCGTCTTTTTTTGGGTTGTCATTTATTTTGAGACCGCGACACATGACAAACAATCTACGAATGTCGCGATTGCTATATTTGTAAATTTCTTCACATTGGGCTGGAGGCAATGGAGGAGGAGGTGGAGGTGAAGGAGGTTGATGAGGTCGTGGTTCCAGTATTGAGTTTTTGGCTTGATAGGTCTTGGATTTTGAACTGGCAGAGGTTTGCATTTGTTCGAATTGTTGTGAGGGTTGTGATTGTTTTCCCTTGGCTTGCCCTTGTCCTTGCCCTTGCCATTGCCCCTGCTGTTGTTGTGGCTGCTGTTTTTGATGTTCTTGGTACAACAATTGCATGACGGATGGATAATTGAGGTAGGGAGCAAACTGCGGTGGCCATGGTGGCATTGGTGCCATTTGTCCCATTTGGGCTCCTTGTACCATTCCCGTTGGTTGAACTCCGCCACTCATCGCCGATCGTCCCATTTGTCCCAATTGACCCATTTGACTCATTGGCACTGGATATAAATTGCCCATATTACCACCACCTCCACCTCCAGCACCACCAACATAAACAGCACTGGCACCCTTCAATGTTTTCGCCTTTTTATTCGACCCCTTTTCCGCCCCCACCATGGCACGAATCGCCTGTTTGACATCATTGGGGTTTTGACATCCAGTGCACGAGCATCGTTTTGTGCAAGGAATATTGGCGTCGTAGCAGACACAATACTTTTTCAAACATCTGTGGAATGTTGAGAAATGAGTGATGAGATTTGAAATCGATAAGAGACAATAGTGCAATTTAACATATTCAAAATATGCTGTAGAATCAAGATTGAAGATTACTTCAACTGCGCAACGATTTCAACGCAACAATGCACAGTTCAAGCACACAAAGAAAACAACAGACTCGTAACATTTCCAACTTCAAACCCTTCACCAACACTCACCGATTAGTCTTACACGAACACCCAAACTCCTTCGCCCTCGCCCTCTTCGCCTTCACCATACTCCCCATCGCCACACCGAACGCCTCGGGATTCCGTCCCAAAATCTCCGCCACCTTCTTACTCCTCTCCTTCACATGCTTCGGATCATGGGTGTTGTGACAATCCACGCATCGGCATTGGAGGTTGCAAAAGGCATTGCGGTGGAAGCATTCGCAGTAGAGTTTGAGACATTTGGATTTGGGGCATTGGCACATGAGGTGGGGGTTGGTGGTGCTGATGATGTTGGGTTTGTGTGCGGTTGTGTCTGCCTTTTTCCTCTTGGCAGTCTGCTGACTCTGATAAAGAGATCGGGGGACGTTACTCATGAATCGATAAATTAAGGGGGGATTTCCCAATTGCCCCCCGCCTTGATGGCATATCTGCAGGATTTGAGATTGGTCGATGTTCATGATGCGTGAGGCTTCGGAACAGCTTTCGAAGAGGTGTTTTCGTTCGAAGGTGGTGGGATGGAGTGTCTCTACCATTTGGGTGTCGTCGTTCTCATCGTTCGCGGAATTCTCTCCGTCATCTTCATCTTCGTCGTCGTCGTCGTCGATTGTGATGACCTCTCCTTTCCGCTCTTTCAATGAGGTAGCATCCTCGTTGTCTTGTTCGTCTTCCTCTTCCCCACCTTCTTCCTCGGCATCTTCGCCTTCGTCATTGACGTCTTCATTTTCTTCGGCATCTTCTTCATCTTCGACATTTTCTTCATTCTCTTCATTCTCGTCGTTTACTTCGTCGTTGTCCTCCATTCCTTCCTCGTTCTCTGCTCCGTTATCTTCTTCCTTGCCGTCTCCATCGCCTTCGCCGTCGTCCTCTTCGTTTCCTTCGGCGTCCCCGACCTCTTCCTCGCCACCTTCTCCATCTTCAACTTCTCCTCCCTCCTCATCACCTTCGACGACCTCTTCCTCGCCCTCTTCCTCGCCCTCTCCCTCGACCTCTCCCTCGACCTCGTCTTCATCATCATCATCAACAGCATCGCCGTCGTCACCATCGTCACCATGCTCTACCTCCATATCCACCTCCATATCCGCCTCTTGCTGGAGTAGATCCAGTCCTTCTTGGGGCTCTTCTGGCATGTGTGGGGTTGGCATTGATTGAATCAATTGAATTGTGCCGGGAGAGCAGTGGTGGAGGTGGGGTATAAGTACAGTGGCGGCCGGCGGCCAGATTTTTGACTTTTTTTCTGGCAGAAGGATTTATGGCGCGATTGCCAAAAAGAAACGAAAAAACTAAGTTGTTATCATTTTTTTTTATTTTTTTAGCACTGTTCAGAAACAAAAAAATTGATAGACTCCCAGCTCCAAAATTGACACCATAAGAACATATGTTGGATGAGTGAGCCAGGACAAAGACACAAAATCTCGCCCAGTATCAGTGGGATATCTGTAGCAATAACATACAACACATCCAGGTCAAAGAAAGGTGTAATGCTGGAATGATTGATACAGTCAAGACATTACAAAATCTTAATTTGGCTGTGTCTAAGCAGGGTTCCTTAGTCTTAGTCTTAGAGGACATGCTAGACAATATTCTTATTCTTTCTTCAGGGATCTCTTAACCAAGCCTTGTCCAAAATAAAATAAAAAAACATGGTTTCAATAGACAAAAATACCATAATTTTTTTTCTTTGGCAGATAAAAAACATAAAAATTGTAGCAAACCAGAAAAAGGGTGTCTTGGGGGGTCAGTCTATTTTGGAAGAATGTGTATGTCTTATTTGTAAAAAATGGGAGTCTCATTGTTGATTACTCTTTGTATGGTTTATTGCAATGAGGTAGTTTAATTATCTGCAAATGTTTTTCCCCACTTCGAATCAGGTTTTCTTGAGTTACCATTCATCACTAACTAAAGAACAAAAGTTAGAAAAAAGAACAACAATAGCAGTGAGAACTGTTTCAACTATCAGTCAACATGGTGTCTTTACTAGAAAAACAAGAATAGTTTTGATTCTGTGCAACACTACTGCAAAGAAAATCGTATAACATTTTGTATAATTCAAAATATGATGATGAAGGCCATATCTGAATCCAATGAGATGGGTAAGGATGCTGGTATCAAAATTATTTCATCTCTATAAATTTATTCTGTGATTCTTCAATGTTGAAAAATTATACATTTTGTATCATACCATGTGTATCCTTTTCAGTTTATTCAAGTTTCTAGATCAAAAAGTTATATTCATGATATTTCATGGGAAAGAGATAAACAGTATAAACAATATTTTTTTAGATTTTGTAGTACAGGAAGTGATCATAACAATTCACTCACTGGGGGTGATAAGATAAGAAAAATAAAATGTCTGACACCATGCAATTTGAGATCTGCAATAGAAACAGCAAATTTAACTGCAGCATTTGTTGAATGGATCAACATAGTAATCATATTTGTATTCTGCAAACTACTTATACATGCTTTCAATGATATTTCTTAACCACTTCTTTGATATTTCTGTTTGTGTCCCTGTTTGCTGTTGCTGTGTACCTCTACACACTCAAAAGAAAGACAAAAGTTATGATCTGCCTAGTTTTAGTAGTGTAGTGTTCTAAGTTAATAGATGTTGATATTGATATTTGCAAATTAATTACTCACCTGAGGTAAGATACAAATATATGCCAACCATTTCCAACCAAAACAAAAATGTGATATTCAGAATACTCAGTGCTTATTGCCTGCTGTAGGTATTGTAGTGTTGATAGTAATGCAGTCCCATCACAAGCCAGCTGCAATAGAAAGC
>JALLOT010002969.1:0-11922 GCA_036939595.1 Thalassiosira livingstoniorum | reverse complement strand
GTTGATATTTTTGGTATTGTTGGCATTGTCAGCACCATTGGAAATGTTGACATTACAATGGTTCAACTTCTAGGTCATTTTTTGAGTGAGATCTTCCAATTTCTTTCTCTTCTGCTTGATTGCAATCTTTTCATTTTAGTTACTGTTGTATTACTTAAAATTTTGAGGTTGTAATAATGAATTATTACAGTGGATTAAATTAGGTTTTCAGCTTGCTCAATTCTATCTAAGTACTTATTTCCAATTTTGATTATGTCCTTCATTCCAGCCTTGGCCACTGTCATTGGACAAGGTTTGAGGATGAATGGTGGGGAATATTTTTTGAATTGTTGAATCTCAAATCAGAAGATTTTAGGAATTTTATGGTGTGCAAGATTCCCTCATATTATGAACAGTAAGGTACGAATATTGTTAGATTGAGGTATTTTGCTTCTGAATCCCATGTGGGAATATAATAATTTTTATAACAAGTCTGTATTTTATTGCATATGATGTATTGTGAACAAGTCTCATGAAGTGAAGCTGTTATCACTGCTGACAATAATCCTGGTAAAAGAATGGAATTCTGTCAGTATGACTTGAAGGTTGAGAGAAATTATATACATTATTTATTGTTTCAACACATGTTGTAAAATAACTTCCTCTTTGGAATGTGAGAGAGTACTTTGCTTTTGATATTTTATCCCATAATAGATTATTTGTCCACATCTGAAACTTTTTGCTTAGGCTAAACTAGACTCAACAAGTTACAGTGAAGTGTTCAGTACTTATGATTTATATGTTGCTTGATGTTTCTGATTAAGGTTTGTAGCAGCAGCAAAACAACTTTTGTTGTGGTTAAGTACTAAACAGTTTTTTTCATTACTTCAATGACTCAAGTTTAAGTTGACCAGGAAAGGCCTATCTTAGTATGACTAGAATTACTCTCATACATTTGTGTTTCATTGTGAAATTAGTGTCAAAAACATGTGATTAGCTTTAGATAATGTTTTGATGATAACACAATAAGAAAGATGTTAACTTTGAATCAATGATGATGAACTTTTTTATTTTCTCCAATGAAAATGGAATTGATCATTTCTAAAATTTTTGTTCTTAGCACTAACTAGACTCTTCAAGTCATCATAACAAAGCTTGTTATGTACTGAGATGCATGAAATGGAGATAAATGGGAAGGACAACATATGCGCAGAAAGCATGCTTGGGATGTGTTGTGCATGGCCTTCCAGGTTGAGGTGGAAGAGGAGCTAGGTGGAATGGTCAACAGAGACTGCCTTTATTAAGTATCCTGCACAAGAAGGAGGGAAATATCAAAGGAGCCATTCAGATTATCTTTGCAGTCCTTGGTAGATATATGTTTGGCAGTATGTGGTGCAAGGGCATGGAATTTTCTGAGAATAGTCAATGATTCATTGGGAGAAGGGAAATAGAGATCTGTGGCAATAGGATGGACATGGATGGTGATGGTGGATTGGGTCATTTGTAGGCAGAATCTGACATTTTAATCAATTTGTACCATAGAATGGTAAAAATAACTCCCTGGAGTGAATCTTGAGTGCATTTAAGGTTAAAAACATAATAGTAACATACCTCTTTAGGGATTTTGTTTGTAAAACATGCTTTGTCAAAAAATAAGGGATGTCTCAAAGAAAATTATACAGGTTTTATCTGAAATCAGAATTTTCTGCTAGTCAAAAAACCGGTATCAAAATTAATTTATCCCACTACTGTTCTCCTTGGCCACCATATGCTGGTTTGCAAAAATAATGTCAAAAAATAGAAATCAGAATTAATTATATAATATGCTTAACATTTAAGTAATATTATGAAAAAAATGAAATGGTTTCATCAAGTTATTCAAGCATCTATGGTGCTAAACTTTCATGACTGTATACATTCTCTGGCCCTTCAACCAAACATAAGAATCATCATTTTTCCATATCTTATTGTACAATGCAAGGAAAAAGTAGGTCATGATGTAAGAACAATGGCTGGGTCTGGGTGTTATGAAAGGTGTTGTATTGGTGGTACAAGCATATCACACAATCACATTACCATGGTTTGTTGTACTTACTATATTTGTGGTAAATATCTATCTAAATCTACCTAGTTTTATGTTACATAGCATGATAGCACCAAAATGGCAGCACTGCCACAAACATACTAGCACATTGTGTTTCTGTTGCTGCACACAAAATTATCCTAAGCATTACTAAAAATAAAATAGGCTAACACATCACATATAAATAAAGCATCTAACACTATTCTCATTATTATCATACTCAAGGAAAGAAAGTACCAGTTCAAATCATGAAGTGACCATTTTCATGGCAGCTGAAAAAATGACTGTATTTTTACAACAGTACAAAAAGAGCAATGTCAATAAAACTGACTTCTGTCACCTTTATTGCTGTTGTTGATGTTGTTGAAATAATAGTTTTGACAAAGATGAAGTCATCAAAAGTTTTAGTATTACCATGCCATCTTTGTTGCAGTTGTTAACTTCATCATTGTAATTGTGGAATAAATGACTGTGTTTTTGTTGTTGTTTGTGACCACTTAAAATTTTCATTTATCACCCTAGTCAGTCTTGAAACACACCAATTCAACACAAAACTCACTAGCGTTGGAGTGTAATCTATGACATCAATCTGACACTTTTTCTAAAAAAAATTAGCAACATCTAGACTTGTAAACAAAATTCAGCTATCATCCAAATATTAGACATGTGTCACCCCTGCCATCCTCCCTATCATAATCACTCTGAGACTTAAGCCATCTTTTCCTGGCAGTCTTCACCAGCAAAAAATGAATTGTCAAGGATCTTCCAAATCATTTGTTTCAAAGAAAGAGTTTGCAAAGAGGAGGAGTACGTATGTGCTGGAAATTTGGTAGCAGAATTTTCCTGTAAATTCAGTGGATTCTCTCCTTAAGGGTTTTTTGCTGAGCTTCTCTCATTGTTGGAATTGTTGGCATTGTTGGCATTGTTGACATTTTTTAGCATTGTTGGCATTTGAAATTATTGGCATTTGGAATCATTGGCATTGTTGGCATTGTTGGCATTATTGGTGTTATTGGTATTGTTGGTATTGTTGGTATTGTTGGTATTGTTGGTATTGTTGGTACTGTTGGTATTGTTGGTATTGTTGGTATTGTTGGTATTGTTGGTATTGTTGGTATTGTTGGAACCATTGATGATTGATGCTACCAGGGTTCAATTTTGTCATTTTTAGTAAATTCTTCCACCTTTCCTCTCTTTTTGATTGTCATTCACTCAAATCTGTTGGATTGGGTTGATTTCTAAGACTTCTAATTCATTTTATTATTTTAGTGCTAATCAAAACTTTGACCTTGAAAGTGTGAGGTTGTAGTGGTGATTGAAATGTTATGGTGCTCAATTCACTCTACTCTCTCTACCCAAATACATTATTAATAATTTTATTCATAGCAGTAAGTCCCATGGTCAGTATCAAAGTTGAATGTCATTGAATGATGAAAAATGAGCTTATGTTTGATATCCAAACATATTTTGAAAAGTTATGGATGTGCAATTTTTGGTACCAAATATTATATTGGGGTACTAATTTTATCAGATTAATGTATGTTGCTACTAGTTCTTGTGTAATAATTTTGTATTTTCTTTTTACAACTTTGTCTGTTACATGTGCATATCATTGCAACAATGATTGTATGGTGAAATGGTTATTATTATTAACTTTGAATCAACCATTATGAGTTCAAAATTTGATGCAAGGGCATTCTCTGATTTCTTGTTTTAGAAAAGAGATAGGATAAATTGAAAAATGATTTTTCTTCTTGACATAATGAAATTTCAATTTGTATTTCTTTAGGTAGCTACTAGACCTCCAACCAAAGCAGTGGGGGGCAGAAAACAGAAAACAGTAGAAGTTATTCTAAGAAAATATTTTTTGCACATACAATTACCTCTCATTGCTGATGTAAAAACATTAAAATTGTTCAAACACGTACTTTAATTTTAATTTCCTTTTCTACCTATTTGAATGCCAGTGATTCTCACATAGTTTTTGTCTGTATTCATGTTTCCATCTTATGAATAATATTTCAATGTAATGGATAATTAAGTTTTATTGACATGACATTTAAAAAAAATATTCCCATACTATGACACATTATTGGCATTAGTTCTACTAATGCCAAAAAATCATTTAAATATCTGTTGATTCCTGGTTCAATTAGAGGTGTGTATCAAAAGCAATTACCCAAAATGTACTTCTACAACCAGTGATAATTGCACACATAGTAAAAATTGTCCATTACAAGCATAACAGTCATGATTATCCCGTATCTTTTTGTGCAATAAAAACAAAGAAGAGGTCAATACATCAGAATCTGAATAATATCTTAAAAGGTGGTGTATTGGAAGAACAGTTGAATTACCAACACATTACCATGGTTTGTTGCACTTACTCTATCATGAAGTTTAGATATCTATCTAAATCTACCTATTTTTATTGTACCTACAGATAGTATAGCAGCACCATGATGGCAACACCGTTGCCAATATAATACTACTGTTGCCTTGTGTTTTTGCTGCTGCCACACATAATCGGAGTCTATCTGCTACTAAAATATAATATTATCTGGTCATCATTGCTATTCAAGGAAAGAAAGTACTAAATCAAATAATTAAACAGCCTTTTCATGGCAGCTGACAAAAAAGAATTCATTTTCATGTTGTGAGCAAAGATTTAAAACAACAATAATGGTAATAGGAGTGACTTCTGTCACCTTCCTTGCTGTTGTTAATCCAAAGATGACAACAGAAAAAGATAATATTAACCTTGTTATCTATGTTGTAATCTTTGACATTGTCATTCTGTAGCAAATGACAATGTTTTGATTGTGGTGGTTGTTGTTAGTTTTAAGTTTTTATGACTAAAATTTTTATATTGTGATAAAAAGTGTTGAAAATTTTGAAAACAAAAAAGCCATCAGCAGGATCCACTGTTTTTACCGACAGATTTTCATTTTTTCATTTGTTACCCATTTCAAGTCTAAACTACCACTTCAACATAAAACTCACTAGAATTAGACATGAAATATCAATCCAACACATTTTTTATTTCTTAAATACTCTCATCAAAATTACTTTAGAGCTAGTCTGTAGAGAGGCATTCAATCAACATCCAAAAATCATTCAAATGTGGAGATATTCTTTGGTTCTTGGCCAACATTGATGTCAAGCCTTTATTGTCTCTCACAGAAGATACCTAGTATCTAGTATCAAGGGACACATGATGAACATGTGTGATGGAGGAAAATATTGGAATGTTTGACAACAAAGGAACCACTTTTTGAAAGTGTACATTTTCCTTTTGTTGGCTTCATTGTAATAATTTTGTATTGACCATTTTTATTCCAACTTATTTTCACACTGAACAGCAATTAAGATTAGATAAAAGGAAGGCAACTAGATGTGGAAATATCATATGGTAAAATGAAATGTTATTTAAAAATCTTGGTTGGAATATTATTTGACTGTTCAAATCACCTTCCTTTCCTTTTGTATCATAGATGAAAGTTAGAATCAGAATTTGAAAACAAGAATCCACAGAAATTATTGAAGGTCTCTGAAAAATTATAATGGAAGAAATTTAATACAACAAGTTAAAATTTTCACACATATTCTTTTTGCATTCTTTCTGATCTTTTTCACATCTTTTTCTCATCTTTTCTCCTATCAATTTGTCACATGATACAGGTGCCTGAGATTGTCTGGTCACATGCATGATTTCTAACAGTTTAAGACTGCAGGAACTGTGGCTGTGACTTGGGGAGTAGGGAACTAGGGGTTTAGGGGTCAAGAAGATAAAAACAAAGCAGCAATCACTGTAGTTGTTTCTATTTTTTCATAAACAAGGTAATTGAATGGTGTTTACAATAATTTTGTCTAAAAAACACTCATTTCTTCAACATGCCTTTATTGTTGCCATACCTAATTTTCAAGTATGAAGTTACAGCCAATTAAGACATCTTTTGAATTTTAAAGTTTTTTCTTGAAGTTATGATTATATTGTTGTATTACTACAATAGAAGTTTGGCCAAAGGGAATGGTGCATTTAAAAAGCAGGCTCAAGGGGACAAAGAAAGGTTTGTGGTTCTAAGTTCTAAGCTTCTTGCTAGACTTGATACAGCTTCATCAAACTTTGTTATTCAATTCTTATTAATTCATCTATCAGGACCATCAACCATCATGTTTTGTAGGACACATAGATCCTTCATTTTACCACTTAATTTATTATCTTTTCTTTTAATGCTACCAGTGAGGCAAGAGAAAAAGGTAAACCAGTAGATGTATATTGATGTTTCAATTTTGTGTAATAATTCCCTTTTTCTGCTCTACTTACTTTCCAGAATATTACCAAATTATTGCCCATTTTCAACTCTCAGAGAATTTGAAATTAAGTTGGTAGTGGTAACAGTATTAAATGTACCGAATAGAAAATGAATAAAGAACTGAGGATAACCTCAGAAGAGTGCAAAACCCTTAGACTCACAGTAACAACAAGACCTTTTGCTTATGGTAATGTACTTGCTACCTTTCTTTTTTACAGAGGTATTCATATGCTGACAATATTTAACTTTTAACTTTTTCCCCATTTGATAAATAAGTTATAAGATGACTGGCATGTTTACTGTTTGATTCAAGATATCAGTTCAATAACATTCAGTACAAGAGAATGGGCTTTTGTTGTCAGAAGTGTATGCAATCCTTTCTGTCTATTACTGATAAGTAGTCATTCAAGCTTTAAACAATATGCATAACAATAACATATATCTGTACAAGGTTGAAAATTTCCTTTTGCCTAATTACCATCAAAGTCCTGGGAAATTGGTATTTCCCTTTTACACAGGAAACTACCCACAAAATGGGTAAATTTCCTGAGTAAGGATTTCCCCCCCCAATTTTGCTTAAGAAAATGAGTTATGAGAGAATTTCCTGGGTAACTTTTCTTCTTTTATTCATTTAAACATAACATCAAAATAGATTGAATATGCATGAAAAAATTACATTGGCTATTGTTCTGTTTCATTTTATTTTATTTTATGTTTACTTTTTTCCAAAATTATTTGATCTCAACAAAAATGTGAAACATGACACCCAAACCATCTGATTGATGTGTTAGGCATCCAACACAAAAATAAATTTAGCACAAATTTTAAACTTTAACTAGAGTTCAAAAATAATATGTATTAGTCATTTGAAAATAATTTTCAAAAAAGCCTTAAATGGTAAAAAGTATACCATCTCAAATAGTTTCCTCTTTGCCATCAATTTCTCCCCTCTTCTTATACACTGGCACCCTCACTCTTTCCATTCTCCTCTGTGTTCCTGATAGAAAGAAGTAATTTCTCAATGAAAGTATCATTTATCTCCCAAGATTGCCACTCAGTATCATTATTTGCAAAACTCTAATAGTAGTTTTGAAAAATAATATAGCAAAGAATAAGTTGCCCAATTGCATCCAAAAACTTATAGATTTTGACAATACTGATGCATCATATATTAGTTTGCGTCAATGGGAAGTAAATGGTAACATGGTAATCAAACAAAAGTTAAAAAAAAAACAAAAAAAATAAACAATATAGGCACTATTCACATAACTTTGCTAGTCTGTTTGCTAGCAAGTTTTACATAAAGTTTCAAGTTGGGTGGTATCATCAAAATTTGAAAGATTTTGGTGAGACAAAAACACAGAATCCCTCCTGGTACATAATGAATGAGGAAACATCCATCAGATGGGGCTGAAAAGGCAAAAACAACAAAATTTTGCCCTCATTTTGCTAGATAAATTCCACTTTCTATAGAGGGCCCACATTCTTATGGTTTTCTTCCAAACCAAAGGGAACCATACCTTCAAACTGCGCACAGGTGTAGTTCTATTTGGGGGGACAGTGCTGCTTCAGCAGATTTCAAAAATACTGAATGTGGAAAAATTCTACCATTTCCATACTATTTGGCTCAGGGCAACCAAAAATACATTGAAATTGCTCCTTTGGATGATGATTTTTTGTTGTCTGGTTTTCAATCAATGTCAATATTGAATACTGGTCAACAGGAGTTGACACATGGTACAATGGACTCATTTGAGGCTCATTGGTACCATGACATGTATAAAAATGAAAGGGGATTCAAAAATCCCAAAGCAACATTGAATAGCTTTAATGGTGTTGGGTCTGGTCTTGTGTGGTTGGATATATGATGATCAACTGGTGTGCATGATGTGCACAACAAAAAAGTAGCATATGCAAGACCATGCACGTCAAAATTTTTACTGATAATTTTTTTCCCAAATAAGGGAAATTGATGTTGGGAAGTTTCAATTTTCAGATAATTGATTGGGGAAAGGGGTCAAATGGGTTATTTCCAGGGAAATAGCAGGGAAATCCCAACCTAGCATCTCTATTCTGAATCCACAGAAAAAATGTTAAAAATCATTTTTTGTTCTTTTTAGAATGTTGCAACATTGATGCCAAATATTAGGGCATTAATAACACTTAATGACATATATTTCAAAGTTACTAACTGATTTTTATACATTTAAATAAGATTATAGCACTGGAAGATATGTTCCTGAAATCTGAAACTGAAATACAGTCTAATTTTGCAACCAAATTTCAAATTTTTAAGCAAATTCAGGTGAATGTTGCAATGCTATTCCCTATTAAATTCATTATGATAAAATCTCAAAATCTACTCATTCACAATGAAAAGCCAATTTGTACAAATCTTAATAAGGAAGATTGAAATTTATGAACAGTTGCAGCAGCTATTTTGGGATGAAAATGATCCCTTTTCTAGTATTCCCCTAGAGTTAATTGAATGCAGTGATTACACTGTCAAAAATGAGCTTGAAAAGATTCTGGTACTTCAGTGTCACTTTACACATCAAAAGCTGATAGTAGAGGGTGGCCATCAAGACTTTAAAAAAGATTTGAATGAAAAAACTTCTGGCCGTCTCCTGACTCCTCCAGGGTGAAAAAAATGTCTGCTGTCTTGCTTGTCTATCACTTTTGAGCGTTTTTAAAAATACCATTTGCAAATCAATTGCATCAACAATTTTGGTGTCAACGATTTTCAGAGACACCAACTTCAAGAGCATTCATCTCTGCACACACCCAATATTATCAGTTCCTATTTGAAAGGCACCTTCCTCAACTACTGAACGAAGTGCCTTTAAAATTGCAATATGCAGTATTGCGTACCAGCAGAGAAGAAGGCGCTTGAAACAGCCACTCAGCGGGCTGCCATCCACCAGCCGCAATTTTCGAGTTTTCAGCTAATCCGTTCATTCTTCCGTCACAATTGCAGCCATTGCTTCCATCATGTAGCTTCATCCAGTCAGGTCTGTTGATTGTTGCGTTGGAGGTAAGGTAAGTCTCATTGTATGTTCGTTCGCATTGGCTGGTGGCGGATGATGTCGATGGCGTCGACATTGTCAATGACGGCAATTGACGAGCAATGTTTTTGTCGTTGCTTGGTTGATGTGGTGAGTTGATGGCTTTTTTGCATGATGCTCATCTATTGTCATTTTTTCTTTACTTGCAGTGGTCTCGCCACGATCAAAATAAGGGGGAGGGGGAGATGAATCGAGGTTGCTGGCGGCTTTGGCAGCACCGTCGACAGCGAACGGCGGGGGCACATTTTGTTCCGGGAGAAGTTGTTTTGGTTGTAGTTGGAGTGCGAATAAGCTCCTGGCAAGTGTCGCCATTGCATAAACCTTTTCCTATTTTTTGTCCCCAACTCACACTATCTCATCACCACGCCTGACAATGTCGACACCAACAAAGCGTTTTGGTTAACGCGGTCGAGTTTACGGCAAGCCGTGGTGTTGTTCTGCCCCATTGCCCATTGTTTCAATGGAAAGAAAAGGGTGGTGCTTTGCTCTTGCAACTCGCTTGAGTCGGAAAAGGAAGCCATTGTATCAAACCAAACCCCAAAGAAATATGAAGCAACAATCAATTGGTCGAATGTGGTGGGCGGGGGGGGGGTTAATCAAACCACCAATTCTACTTTAAAAACAAAACAAAGCAACAACCAACTGGCTGAACAATGTGGGTAGAATTAAACAAAATGCCTATAATTCATAATTCAATAATGCAATAAAATTAGAATTATAAAAAATCCAAAAGTACTCGATTGCTTATTCTACACTGACTCTACATAAAAGACCAACTCTTTACTCACAAAAAAATCAAAATTGCCACCTACTTACCCTACACTAACCCTAGTTCAAAAACCTTCTCCTCCCTAGTAAAAGAAAATGTAGATCCTCTCCAACATTGCTTTCACTGCACTTATTTGTAATGTATTAAGATTCACTGAATCAAAGCAGTTGAACTACACACAGTTCATAAAAATATCATTTTCTGCTTGCCTCCAACATTCTTGCCAAGTACCTACCCTTCACTGCCACCATCTTATTGTAATCTATGATCAAGAATCCATGTAATATTTAGTTTGAATTCAATTGATTACTTTTTCCTCAATACTGATATGCAATTTATGGAAATTTGTTCAAAAAATAGTATTCTTTTGAGCCATCAGTAAGTACTATTGCAGCTAAAACTTCATTACCTAGGAATATACTATCTAGTAGTAGTTTAGTCCCTCTATGTGAGTTTTGCTGAAGAAATCTAACAACTGAAATCTCATTTTGAGTAAAAGGTTTTTTATAATTTATCAACAATGAAATTACACAATTTTTAATTAATGCAGTAACTTTCATTGGTGTAAAACTATAATACTCTATGTGGTCAGTTGCAAATAACTTTTTTCCATTCATTTTCTTTGCCGTCTTGCTGGGCTTTTACCTTACAGTAACACCATCTCAATGAGCCCCAGGTAGGATGCCACATTTGTCTAGTTAACAGTTTAATTTTTTATGGCTTATATACATTCAATTGACTTAACTTAGCATTGATCTGCTTCTGAATCCCCAGTTAAGAAAACTGTTACAATCTTGGATGGCTATCTAGTAGTTTTGCTAGTAGTTTTGCTAGTAATTTAGTCCCTATCTGAGTCTCACAAAGGTCACCTAGCAACCACCGCTAGTAAACTTTGTCAGTCCATAACTTTTGCTAGAGTCAAAAAAATTTCATGAAAATTTCAGGATGCTTTAAGCTCATCTATATAAACATTTTGGGTAAAATTTCAGACTAAAATATTGGGTTTGAAATTTTTGGATTTTTCAATGGCCTCCCCCTAGTAATGATGCTGGCATCCCAGGCCACCTTAAGTCAGATAGAGCACCAAAGTTAACTGGTAGGAACTGCGATTTTATCAAGTTGACAAGAAAAAAAAATTACTCTTGATTATTCTGAACCTGAAAGGGTGAATCAGATATAAAAGGTGGACCTTGAGATACGGGAACCAAAAAAGAGATGGCATCATAAGATGGCATCAAAAAATGTACCATCCTGCGTCTGGGACTTCGGCCTGAAACATGCAGCTAAGGTTATGCAATTGATATCCCAGGGACCAGATGGATGAACTGCAATGGAATGCATCACAGGGACTACACCAGATATATCCAAGTTTTGTGACTTTGATTTTTGGGATTTGGTGTGGTGTTTCCCACACAAGCATCCGGGAGTTGATTCCAACATGCATCAGCTTGGGAGATGGTGCGGGGTAGCATATAGAATTGGAAGTGACATGTGCTATTGGGTGATGCCTGTTTCAGGCAAACCTGTCATAGATACAATGGTGCAACATGTGGCAGAAGAAGATATGCAATCTCCCAAGGTATGTGAGAATGTGAAAGAATTCATTACTACTCTCACCACTTGACTTGATGATACCAGTTTCAGGATAGAGGGTGTTGTACTAGGCACTTATGTGAAAGCCAGTTTAAATATGCATTTTAGTATTACAGT
>JALLOT010002968.1:0-11931 GCA_036939595.1 Thalassiosira livingstoniorum | reverse complement strand
GTCATCCAACTTGGTCAACCATATCAGTGCTTGCCCAATTTATGACACATTGTGAATAATGAAGTCGTATAGTGCTTGCTTATTCTCCACCCCCAAATGCTTACCCAATGCTGCTCCCCTGCCACCAATTCTACTGGGCACAGGGAAACGAAAGCTAAGCTGGTTGGTAACAATTTTGGAGAGTAGAAGGAAAAAAACAGCAGCTACATCTGTGGGGTAAACAACAGAAGCTACATCCTTGGGGTCTGAACCAATCAAATAATTAAATATCATAAATATGATTTGGACAAAGAGTCTAAACCAAGGATCAAAAAGGTTAATCCCAAATTGATGCCAATGAGTGAACATGTTTAACCATGAAAGTTTTTTTTTGTTTTTGATTGAGTTCTGTCATGTGTGTTATCTGTTATTTTTTTGTTATATTTAACAATCCATTTGAAAGACTTCAATTGAAATTTACCCAAAAATAGAATTGAAACAATATATTTCATCTGTGCTTTTTGTATGTGATTGAATGAAATGTTTTTTTTCTATTCTGAAGTCTCTGAAATCAAACTTTCTATATCAAGGTTCTTCTAATGTCAAAAGAGACTGCTTATATCTCTGTCAACTTCATCAGTATTATGAAAAATCACAAACTGAAAATACAGTGAAATGATTGGAGTGGTAATTCTTTTTCTTGTTAAATAATCTGTAAGTATCTTATTCAAAATAACCAAACAATAAAACCTGTCAAGGAGGAAAAGGTGAATCTTTTAGATCTCATCATTCTTGTACTTTGATAATTCCGGCTAGAAGGGCCTGTAATTATTTGTGAACAATTGAATACCTGACCTAAAAATGAGCACATAAAATGAAAACTGCTTTTAAAAGATACAGCATAATACACAAATAAAAACAAAAATAAAAAATGTTGTGATATGATTTTGAGACTGTTTGCAAAAAACAGATAAATTTTCAACTTGAATATGTTACAAGATCTGTTTCACAGATTTGGAATAGCAGCTAGTGTCATTGTAATAGTTGTGAAATATGACAGCAATCACTAGGTCATAAGTGCCACAACCAATGACATCACCATATTCATCTACATAGATGCTTGAGCTACATCTATGATACACAATATGTAACAACAAACCCGTAATAGATGAACAAGGTTATTATTGAAGACAGGAGAGACTACAGGGATAAACACATTCTTTCAAAGAAGCCAGCTTGGATTTATGTATTGCTAGAAATGGTTTTTGTCAAGTTATGAGAAAAAGAAATTCAAAATGAAATTCAAATAAGTGAGTTTTTCCCTCATTTTTGTGGATTCATGAATTTTCAAATAAAATTGGTTATTACATGTAGCATAAATCACACTAGACAGTTGGAAATGATGAATCTCGTTGGTGCTGCTTGCCACAGAGTTGTTAGTCACTTAAAGTTTGTGTGATGGCAGACTGAAAGTATTTTCACAGTATAAATCATATAATTGAAAGAATGTGTTGCTTGTGCAAGTTAAAATGACAACACTGATTGATAGCGGCTAATTTATTTATGAGGAGATTTCAATGTTGAAAATTTAAAAACTTACCCTTGGAGTGAATTGATTTTTGAATTGAATTTTCATCAGGAATCTGAACTTTTCTTTCAAATTTGTCAACAAATATTTGACTACTGTTCAAATTTGAATACAAATTAATTGAAGAGCATTATTAATTAAAGCTTATGGGATTATCTTTTTAGGGAAGTACAATAGTAACACTTTTTGTAAGTTGTATTTGATTAAACATGTGGCATTTCTAATAATGAGCACTAGAGGCTAGAATTACTATATAAAAAACATATAATTTTAAAAATTATTTATGAGAAAATGTTAACACTGAAAATGAAAAAAATCAACCAGGAGAATTCATTGTTTTTGGAATACATGTTTCAATAGGAATAAGTTATACATTTGGCAATTGTTTTTTTTTTCCAAATCTGTCAAAAGCAATCAAAGAATATTCAAAGATTGAACCAACTCAAATTAAGATCGAAAATTCCAAGGTTGATCCCATGTGATTGTTTTTTAACTTCTTGCTGATGGAATGATGATAGTTTGAAATCCTCATTGTTCATTGGTTATTTAATTAAATTCCTCATGAGCATAAGTCACAACATCATTTCTAAGGGTGTCTCTCCAATAAACAAACCAACCCTTTCCATTTGACACCTACAGGAAAAAGAGAAGAGCAAGTTATGCAGGGTGGGAGCATCCAACAGTTCCACTCATAGTTTGTATACGGGGGAACAAATAATTCAACAGCTCATTGATGACGCCATGCTCTTGATTCCTTTTGCTATTAGCCCATTGGGATGATGGACCCCCATGATTGATAGATGGTTGTATGGAAAACTGCCACCTCCCATGTTTCACCCATTTAATGAGGAGCAACAGAGCACCCACCACATGTATTTTAATGCAACATCTGCTTTGGCACCCCATGGAATTCTGAACCTGGCATGATCATAATGGTCAAAGTTGAAAAGCCCGCACAGCAAATTTTATGGTAAATCTCACATGGCAGCTGCACCAAAAGAATATTTCTTAGGCAAAATTGGCCTTGCTATAACAACAGCTATAGCTATCCCCATCCAGGATGCAAAAACCCAAGAGCTACAGCCACCAAAAGATGAAGACAATGATGACTTTGCATCAAATCTGGAGGACCCAAGTGAGCAACAGAGAGAGGATGAAGCCGTTGAAGCATACGAAAGCCTCATTTGTTATGAACAGGTACTCCGATATACTGGAGGAAGTATAGTACTGGAGCCATTGGGACCCCGCCTTGTTTTTTGACACTCACTCATACTGTGACCAATGACCACAGGCCTGTGAGGGAGCACTCACATTATTAAATAGACTTGTAAATATTAGTATCACATATTATTATAACTATTATTTTATTATTATCATGACACATACTTATCCGTAGTCACAGATTTTTTGATGGTAAATCTATTGATAGTTTTACACTTCAAACCTTCAAACTTCATTTATTTTTTGTTTTTTGACCTACGATATGTATTTTGACCCAATTTATCATTTTATTTTCATCATTACCCCCCCCAAGTAAATTTAGGTGATTAGATCTCAAAATTTATTTTTTGACCCAAAGATCGAAAAAGCTTTGAACAGCCGAAAATAGAAAATCAAAAACGTCACCAACCAACATTCAAACTTTGACGACGATGACGAAAGAGAAATATAGGTAGAAAGCAATCCATTCATCACTGACGCTGCCTCTACTTATCTCGCTGCTAAGGTTGGGGGCTGCGGCTGGCGGCCGGCGGCAACATTTGCGTCGTCCTTTGTCCTCAGTTTAACATTTGCCAAAAACGTCAAGGATCTGCGTCGGTAATCTTCCATTCACCTCTGCGTGTCCTAGCCTGTCCTACCCACTAGCCACTAGCCCACCAGCCGACGGAAATGTCGTCAATCATCGATCAATCCCCAAGCTTCAGAGTATTTTTTTTTTCAATCGAACGGAATCAAACTGACTTTGGCGCCTTCTACTGACATGTTCATCAGTCTCAGTGGAACGGGCCTGCCAGCCGGGTGGGCTGTTGATCGGATTTCAAGCTTAATTTTCAAAAGGAGCTGAAGATGGAAATTATTGACGGAAGTTAATATTTGGTGCGTAGATCAATAACGCGGAACGGTTACGTGGTGTTGGAAATGTCTTCTGAATTTGCCGTCAAAGCAGCATCTGTTACGCTTTCCTCTTTCCGGGGGAATTGACGTTTCCATGCAATTTTTCATGCGATATTTCACAACATCTTATCAGCTTGTACATGGCAGTCATCACAATTGTTGTTCAAACAGTTGAAACTCAACCTTTTTTTCAATTTTGAGGCAACCCTTTTTCTCAATCAACTTTGAAATCTTCCATTTCGGATTTCCATGCGACAAATCAATCTCCACAAGTTAAGTTGAATTTGGGATATGAAGAGGCAAACCCAGAAAGCTTGTCACGTCTACTTGACATAGTTGTCTTTGGTTCAAAATTCTATTTTTCATTCTTAAACTCAGCAATCAACCCCGGGGGGAAATTGACGTTATATGGCAGTTTTGGAGGGATCTTTTGCTAAGTCCCTTTCTTTTCTTTTGGGTGAAGGAAAGTGAAAAAAACGACTCTCTACCTGCCCTCAATCTCCCGTTATCGGATGTCAATTCGCCACAGTAGCGTAAAAGAAAGAAATACCAGGGCATGGCTCCNAGAAAGAAATACCAGGGCGTGGTTCCAGCTCCTACCTTCATTTGTTCCCTCTTTGAAAAACTGGCTCGCGATGCCGTTTTTGGCTCTTAGTCGAAAAATACGGTCGCCTTTTATGAGATCAATGACTCTCCTTCATTTTTCTGAATAGACAAACCATCTTGATCGGTTTGATGGCAAACATTCCCGAGAGGGGGGCAATCTTTTTGTGGTGCACAGTTGTATAGCGCAATGTGATTCATTCAGGGAGAGTCTGCACTTTATTTGAAATGGTGTTTCACCATCTTCACTTATCAGCATTTTTTTCTCCCGTTGACAACTCCGAGAATGGCAGGAGAATGGCAGGTGGTTTCCACCTGCTTCGGGTCTGTGTTTGAGTTGAGGGCAAGCTTTAAAGCCTTCTTCATTCGAAATACAGGGGTCGGTTTCGATAGCAGATAGATTCGTCATTATTGGGCGAACGATTGTTTTGATGGTATGTGTGTCAACTGGGGAGTCGTTCGACCAATTGAAGAGCTGCAATTCAGTCAGCCCGCCGGCCTATCTTCCGTCTAACTTTGTCCTTTACTCTTCCATGCACAACTTTGCGAAACGATAGTCCGCCTCTCTACATCAGCTTTGGACCACCATTGTCCTTTGCACCAAAAGCGTCAAGCGGACGGGTTGTATTTCAGTCCTCGTAGTGGGATAATATCCCAATTTCTCGCGTTATGTGAAGAGCGAATGAGCTCTCCTTACCAAATGGACGATAGCGGACTCGTTTACCATTGAATCTGCCCAATGTCATCCCCGCCCATTCGACTCACCCTTTGTAAAGTCAAATCCGTCTTGAGTCAGCGATATTTTCTAAACTTTCAGTAAGTAGCATGCATTAAATCCAATCTTAAGGTATCGTTAAATAATGAAACTCATTCTTCTCATGTGTGGCACTGTCTAATGCGAACAGCCCTGCTTTCATATCCTTATTGTCCCCCCAGCCGGATGACTTTGATTTAACCAATCAAACAGCAATCCCTTCCAACAAAACTCCGCAAGGCAGCTCGTGCCCTTTTCTGGCATTAGTGGAAATTTAAGGTGCCCGTGTGCTGTTGCTCTGGTACCGCTTCGAAGAAAAAAATATGCTTTTGGCGAAAACAACAGGGCTCTCTGCCGCTGGTGCTACTGTGACCAATCGAGACCGCCAATAAATCTGAGCCTACGCGGCTGTAAAAGCCGAGCGTGCTTTGTCTCCCCATGTGTGTAAGAGTGATGGTTGCATATTTTTTTCATATGCGCCCTCCAACACGAATATCTGATGCTGATCTTCGCTACGTCACAATCCATTCATCCTTTGTAAAAACCTATTAACGGGGCGTCAATCGTAGTTGAGAGTTAAGTTGAGTTCGGTCTTTGCTCGTCCCCAATCCATTGAACCTCTCTAAACACCTAACAATGGGGCATTCATCGTAGTATAAAATTAAGTTGTGTTTGTAAATGGCATCGTCCTGGCACCATGTTTTTGGATGGGATGGAAATTCTTTGTTTTTCTCTCTTTTGTTGGAAAATCGCGAAAACCTCTCTCGCAGAGAACATTTTTCGATCAAGGAGTGTCAGTTGACCTTGATCAAATAATGTGCATCTGTTACATCGAAGCTAACGTCCCCTGAGCGTAACGACGGGAAGTAATCGTCGCTGATTTTTCGTCTAACATCATAGCATCGAATATCCGAACTTGATTTTAGGGTTTTAGCCTCGCAGAATTAGTCTTTTTGAAAGCTACAAAAGCATCTGAGCTCGCAGAAGCCTCCCGAAAATACTTGACCATAGACTTTTGCCTTGTGTGTGGCTCTAGTTTGAAAATTTTTGCTTGAACTCTCAGGCATTCAATTTGTGCATTCCAAGAATTTATTCTGCTTGCTGTGGAGCGATGTGTTGTTGCAGTCGACGGCTTCAGTCGCTAACATAAAATATCAATACGGCTCTCCAACAAAAATTATTCACTGTTTAAATTCGTAAAAGATTCCCTAAAACTATATGTTTAGCTCAACTCAGCAAAGAGAAATAAGTTGTGTAAAAGTCAACATTTTCATACACCATACAAAATTATATCGATAGTTTGGCGTTAAAATCTTTTTGAAAGGAACAAAAAGTAAAAACAAAAAATCAGTCGAGAAATAGAACTCTCTCCGGAGTGAGATATCTCCGCACAAGATTCTTCCCAACTGAAATGGCTGAAAAAGGAAAACAGCAAACAGAGTCACGCTGCAACTTTTTAAAAGCCCACGTAACTTGCCAATTTGGTCTTCAGATTTGGATTGCTCTCCTCAATGATTTCTTCGTGCATCTCAAGAATCTGGCTCAACTTCAAGCGATTAGATTTTTCAAACTCGAACTCTTCTTTTTCTTCCCTCAACTTAGCCTGTCCCTTCTTAAACCATTCCTTGTCATTCTCAAACACTGCTTTTGTTTTCTCAAAATCAGCCTTGTCCTTCTCAAACTCTGATTTCTCCTCTTCAAATTTCTGATTAAGTTTCAAGCAATTTGATTTCTCGCGCTCAAACTCATCCTTTTTGTCCCTCAACTTAGCCTGTTCCTTCTTAAACCATTCCTTGTCATTCTCAAACACTGCTTTTGCTTTCTCAAACTCAGCCTTGTCGTTTTTAAACTCCGATATCTCCCCCCCAGAAAAAGTGTCCAGAGTGTGATATGGGCGAACAACAGTATCAATGAGACTGTCCAAATGCTTCGGTTTGGGACCTTTCGGTTGTGAACAGAGCACACTGACAATGACGATAGTAGCCACAATCGCAATGAGAAGAGCAGAAGACATGAGAGCAGCAGACATGCCGATCCAGCCAGTCTTAACCCTTGACTGCAAATCCAATTTCTCATCGGCGCAAATTTGAGCTTTGAGTTCCAGTTCTCTTTTAGCATCCTGTAGATTTTCGACGGTTGATTTTGATTCACCAAGATGCACCTCCAACTCATCAATTTCTCTTTGAAGAGTCCCAGCTTTGTCCTCCAACTGGCTCTTAGTATCCTGTAGATTTTTGACGGTTGATTTTGATTCACCCAGATGTACCTCCAACTCATCAATTTCTCTTTGAAGAGTCCCAGCTTTGTCTTCCACTTTGCTCTTTGCATTTTGCAGATTTTCAATGGATCCTTTCGCCAAACGGAGATTGATTGCCAACTCATCTTTTTCTTGTTGAAGAGTTTTGAGCTGTTGAAGTGTTTTGTCATTGCTCTCTTTCAAAGCATCAAACCCTGTGGTCGTTGCCTCCAAATCAGATTTTTGACTCTCCCAAACCTTGAGAACAGGTTCCTGAAATTTAGATTCGTTGCCCTTTTCCTTAGCCCAGTCAAAAGGGGTTTTGCCCTCATTGTCCTCAGCAAAGATTCCCTCTGGATACACTTTTACAAGAGCTGCCAACACATCGCAGCTTATGTCTTTGTTGTTGGCAGCAAGGTGGAGTGGGAGGTCTCCATAACCATCTTTGATCCTGACAGCGTTGGGGTTGGCTTCAATGACGAGATTGACAGTCTCAACCGTCGGGGCACCGTAACCACCATTTACTAGGTAGTGGAGGGGAAAATCCCCTACATCAGTTTTGGCATTGGCAGCATCGGAATAAATTTGGAGCAATTCTGCAATCACATCAATAGGAGCCTTGCGATTGCATGCTGCGGTGAGGGGAAACCGGGTAAATTCATCCGCTACTTTGGCCTCATCTGGGTTGNTCCGATCTTCTGGGTTGGTTTGGAGACGTTCCCTCACATCATCCCAGTGCCGACCCCACACGAGATCTAAAAGACTCGTGGCAGAACATGATGCAAGAAGGGAGAACAGCAACAAAAGAACCTGAAAAGGATTCCTGAGACTCATGGCTGGAGATTGGATATTGAATTTTGGCTGCTGTGTGGTGATATCCAACATTGCTCCCGATGCAATGGACAATGGACGTGGCCACCATGCCAAAATGAGTTCTGCTAGTTTGGCCCTACATTGTTGAAAATTTCAGTTCAACTGGGACGCGATACTGGAAAAAGATGGCCCATGGTCCCTGATATCCGCTTGGTCAGGGTTTTGGTGGCTTGTGGGTTGTGGCTTGTGGATGGCGGACGATGGGCGGGGATTTCGCGTTGGCCATGGGCCATGGGCAGTTGGACAGGACAAAAAATGCTGCAAAAAGGTTTCTAAGATTACAGCTATTGCACAAAAAACAAAAAAGAGAACTTGGATGTTTGAATAACAGACTCTAGGTGTCACCAGTACTACTTATTGCTTGCTCTGAACTTACTAATATTGATTACTTCAATAGAATTTTTCATTTAACCTCTACCTAGAGTAAATTCATTTCTACAGTTTTACTTATCGAAGGACCCTTTGTCCATCCATAACTGCACTGCCTAAGAAAGCCTTTTACAGCCAGTTTGAAAGCAGTTAATGGAGTGATAGTTGCAGGTGAGCATGTGCACATGAGACTTAAATTTGAGATAGTATGACAAAACAAATATACCTATCACTTAGAGCTCATGATGAGAAATAGACGCTGGAATAAACTGTTAAGAATCTATATGTTAGGAATTAGAAGCAAAATTGTTGGTTTTCAGGGACAGCAAAGAACTGGTGTAAATAAATGTCTTTCTTCTGGGTACACCTTTTTGTTGTTTGGACCACTGTCTGATTTGGAATTCTGATCAATGTATTAGGCTAATTAAAATATAATCAGCATGCTATGACCTGATAACTTCAGAATAAAAAGAAAAAATGTATACTTTAAGATAACAGCTTACACATATCCCATTGTGTACTACTTAAACCTGAAATGACAATATCTTCCCACAAGTCCATTTTCAGGACCCAAAAATTGGTTCAGTGGATTATCTTTCAAGATTTTATGAGAACCATATGTTAATTGCTTGCTTTAGTTTTGGGAGTCTGATAAGAATGTTCCATGATTACTGCAAAGTAAGTGGTACTAAAACTTTCCAAATATCAGATTTTATTCTTCTTTTATGCCAGTCTAAAAATTTACTATCAAACCCTCCTATGCAGTTCACTTTTCTGGTCCACTTAGGAGCTAAGTTTTCTACTTTTTATTTACATATTCTTTTAAATGTTTTGAGTTTAATTTTTTTTAGATTAAAATATACCAAAAAGAGTGATTCAAGATTTTTACTTTATTTTTTATTTTTTAGTCTTCACAACTGGTTTATTTATACATAAATTAATAGCTTCTTGTACCAATTGTAAAAAAAATTAACTTTCAATCAACCGCTGATCATATAGTTTTGACAAATATTATTTTTGTGCCCTAGAGGTTGTGCTGAACTTATTAAGCATTTTTAGAGGTTGGAAAATGCAACAAGACCATGCTAAAACAGGCAAATCTATTCTAACTTGTCCAGATTTTGCACATATAGCTCTAAGAGGCCCATACCTTATTTGTAACACACGTATACAGATTGGTGTTAATAACCACAAATGATATCCAAAAAAAGAAAAATGAATTGAAGTGACATAAATCTTTATCATGTTATAAGCAGCTAGAGCAGAGTTCAAATTATTTTTTGTTCATCATTTCAAGCATGAAAAAGTCAAGTAGAAAAAAGGTATTAATAAAAGGGATGTAATAATTTTTTGGACACATTATTTCACTCAAAATACAAAAACTTTGGCCACTTTGTGTAAAAATGTGTCAGTTCATTAGCATTCGCTTATTGAAAAAATATATGGAAATAATCTTATGAAAAAACTTTTGTAGAAGTTCCTGATACTGATACATTTGTGTGACTGTATGAGTCAAAACATGACAGCACTCTGTACAAACGGTTGGTACCTATTCAGAATTTTGCTGCTTGTATCTTTAAATGTCTCTTGCCACTTCAGATACATGCAATTGTAATAGAAAAGTTTTGATTTGACATTCTTTGGAACCTCCATGAAAATCATCTATTGACATCTATGATGGTTTTCATAGCCTCCCTCACCCCTCTTTTTTGTCCTTTCAGGTCAAATAGTGGTTTGGGACAATGGTTTGTGTTAATTGGAAATGGGGAAAAAGGCGGTGAGAGCAATTTTACACCATCCCCAAAACCAGTAAAGTTTTCTTATAAAACAATAAAGCTACTTTCAAAATTGATCATCAAATGTTTATATGCAGTAATGAAGTAGTATAAAGTGCCACATATTCTGTAATTTAAAAATTCTGTAATCATTATTTTGATTGATGCATCTTGTTAGATTAGAAAGAATGTACTCATTAACTTAAAAAATCTTCATATGATTCCCTAGCTTTGGATTTTTTAGTCTCATCTACAGGAAGAACACCATAAAATACAGATGAAATGAAATCAGTTGCTAGATAAGCAATGATAGGAGTAATTGCACTATATAGTAAGAAAATTGTTCATTATAAAAGTTTGAAAACAAAAAAACTAAAATACATTCAAATTAAGTTCAAAATTTGGAAGAAAAGACTAGTAGTAGTGTGATATGACATTATACATGCAAGGAACATATTTATCACTGTAAATGATTTCAAAATCCACTCATCCTAGTTTGTTTATGTTACAAACATCATACTTTGTCAAGTAAGCAAAATATGTCAAAAAATGAAATTATGAATATGGTTTGTGTTTTTTGTAAATTTCAGATAATATTTAGCAAGATCAAAAAATCAAATGAAGATATCATTATAACATATAAAACTCAAACACCTTAATTTATATTGCCAATGAATTAAGAACTATAATTAACATATATTCAGGAAGAAATTCATTTGGAGTGGATGCAAAGTGACTATATTTGTCTTTTTCTTATTGATTGGTGATTGGTGAAAGAATCGTACTTTTCAAAATTATGCAGTCTTCAAAATAGCAGGTAACATTATCAACTTAACTCCAATATGTATAAAAAATCCAGATTGCCACTATTGTATAACAGAGCAGATTGATTTGTCCCTGTTACAGAATATTTTAATATTTCATCATGTTATCATGGTCCCGGATGTCCAAAAATTAGTCAAATTTATTTGGCATACTGCTGAACCTTGCTTTTTGAGTGTGGATAATGTCCTAGAAATAAAGGTCTAGAAGATAGTAACTTCCTTTATTTTAAAATTTCATTTTCAAATCTATTTCAAACATTTAGTATAGAGCAATACCTTTGAGTTTATGAATAAATCAATTGTCGAAACACTAAATATATGTTTTCAATTTTTTGAGCAGCTAGCAATCACTGTGATGTAAAATAATTTTGACTTCAAAATTGTTTTTCGAAAACAACCTGAAAAATAAAAAATGTGATCAATCATGGACTCATTTAGTGGTGTTGTCATTCCTTAAGAGTAAAAAAAAAACAAAAAATGATAAAGAAATATCCTGTCGAGTGAAGTTGAAAATTTTATTTGTTTGCTTTTCAAATATTGATCAAAATTTTATTTTTTATTTAAAATCTAAACTGTAACTGTAAAGGCTTAAAACACATGGTCTCTTTAACACAATAAATCAAGATACTAGTTATCCTGAACACAGGTGAGATATGCTCATAGCATACAAAATCAACCAGAAATATCAAAAGATATCCTCAAACTGACCAAAATGAAAACTTAATGAGAGTCTTCTTTCAAATGCTACATTGATTCATTTTCTGCATCGCAAAATGGGTTAAAGGCGGTCCGGATCTTAAAAATCGTTTTTTCGG
>JALLOT010002967.1:0-11923 GCA_036939595.1 Thalassiosira livingstoniorum | reverse complement strand
AGTACTCATCTTCCAAAAAGCATTTGATCCATATGGCCATTCCCAGTTGATTGCATGTATTTGCGGCTTGCCCTCTTTTTCCAAAAGCATCACAAACCTTTGAATCATCTTTCTTCCTTCGATTTGTTGGGTTTGGTTTGTTCTACATTTGGTGACGACTGCATTGGTTTTCTCTGAGTAGGTGGGCCTCTGGATTGTATCCTTGAATTTGATCATTGGCATTCCCCCAGGGCGTTGGTGGTGCCTCCTCAAATTCTGCCTGCAGTAGATTAGCTTGAGGTGCATTACAATCTAGATCTGACTGGAAGTGAGACATTGTGGTGTGAATTCTTATTCCTAATGTATTAATTCAAAGATCCAAGGGTAGATATTGATCATCCTCCAGCAGTGGTGGTTGGTAGCTGGCAATTGTAGATTATAGACTTGTAATGATACCGGAGTATGCATGTTTGTTGATGCTGCTTAAGAATTTGATACTTTTCTCTCAATCGGAGTATGTAAAACCCTTCTTCTGTTGGAGTCGGAAATGTTGCACAGCCTGCTTAGCAAAGGTGAGAATGTTACACCAATCCTCCCACTGTGGATATTCTACCTCCTTTGTGATGTCAAATACTGGAACCGTTAGTTGCAAAATTGACCAAAAAAGCTGATATCCATTGCATTTATCATTGAGAACCATCCCATAGCATGAGTCCATTGTCTCATCTGACATCAGCAGCAGCTGTGGGAGAAGTTGGATCAATGTTTTTTCCATCTGAAGGAATCTAGAGTGTCCAAGTCCCAGGGGACAGAGTCCTTCATAACCAAATTTTAGTTCAATGTCATTGAATGCCATTTGGGCAATATTGTATTGCAATCCAAATTGCTGCAGCATTGTGTAAAATTCAACAATTTATCCAACTGTAACATGGGTGAGACAGCGGTGATAGGTCTTGTCCATAAGGCACTTGACCTGTGGGCCGGACTTTTGCTCTGAATTTTGCCAATTGGCCATGATGGTGCGGTGAGCTAATTTAAGGGAGCCCTATTCTTCAAAGTTGTAACCAATGTGGTTCAATCTGAGGTCACCTAACACCTCCACGCCCTGTTCCCCACAATGATAGTAACTGTTGTTGTGATTTCAGATCAGAATGTGCTGAGAAGTTTGCCGATGTCGGGTTGTGACTGTGGTACCGTTTCTGGTTGAGTGATTAGACCAGAGTCTTGAGAGGGTGAGCAGGGGTTGATGTCTGGGGAGTTGTTCTGAGCCATCCATGGTGGAGTTTGTTTAGGGCTTTGTTGGGGTTGGAAATCTTGTGCTGTTTGCCCTTGAGCATCTTCTGTAACCCTGGTACCTGTGTCATCATCTGTTGAATGGATGTCAGAACCAGGTTTGATTGTGACTGATGGTGGTGGATGATGGTGCAAGGGATGTTTGTGGTAGAATTGTAGTAGGTGGCGTTCTATTACTCCATATTCATCCTTCAATTTGTTTTCAAATTTGTCATAGCTTTCATCCAACTTTTCATCCAACTGGAACTCCAGTGCTTCATATTCGTCCCTTAATTGTCTTTCAACCCTATCATAATTGTTGTTCAATTCCTCCACATATTTATTTGTGAGTCTTCTCACTTCCTTGGAATATAAATCAACCAATCCTGCCTTTTTCTCCAAGATCTGCTCTACATCCATTATGACAGAGTTCCAAAGGTTTGTGTCCAGGGATTCATTTATCAAATCCTTGACTTGATCAAAGTTCATTTCCCGCTTACTGAACTCTAGTTGTCAATCTAATTTTTTCTGCAGGTTCATCATGTCTGCCATCTTCATATCCAGTGCATAATCCAATGACTCCAATGATGCCTCTCTTTCCACCAATGCCACCAATTGATCATCCAACATCTCCAACTTGTTGTTCATAAGATCTATCTTTGCATCTAGAGCTGTCATTTTTTCAATCCAATTCATTTTGTTGCAAGTCTGCTGACAATGTTGTGGCCTTGACATTATCATTGAGTTCTCTGAACTGTTTTAGTAGTTGCGTGTGCAATGCATCCGCCATAGTCTCTTTGTGCATGTTCCATTCCTGTTGCATTAAGGTTGTTCGATTCTTCACTACCCCAACTCCTGCTTAGTATAACTCAAGTTGAAACTAAAATATTATACCAATTCTACCGAAACAGCAACATTGGTCCCTTTTCACAAATGTATAGAATTTGTCTTCATGATGAAAAATACAAACAATATCAGAGACTTAATAGTCCACCTTTATGGATCAAGTCAGTGTAAGGACACTCTAGCTAAGAAGAAGAATACAAAAATGATGGGCATCACATTTTAAATATTTTAAAATCTGGCACCATTTATAGGCAAGCTAATAATTTTAATTTCAATTTCTTGCCATTGACTTGATGTTCACATGATTGGAACTGATGAAGAATCAATTAAAACAAGAGCAAACAAATAGAAAAAGTATAAAACAGCATCAACACACATTCAATCAAAAACAAAAAAGACACAAACAAATACACATTCATGCAAATATGAGTAAAAACACAAATATAAAAAAATTGAATAAAATGAAGTGCAGAAGTGCAAAAAGTGCAGAAATGAAATCAAAAACAAATAAATGCAAACAGATATAGAATTTAAGACAAACAAACCATTTAGAACTAAAATTGTGAAAAAATTGGAAGGTGTTCATCTACTTTATTTCTTTATTCCAGAGCTCACTGTTGAATTTGCAGCTCTTACTGAGAAAATCACTTTGAAACTGTTGAAATAGAATTAATTTTGGCAAGAAAATTGGCAGAAAATTACTAAGCGTTCATGAGAGTAGTATGTAAGTGTGCACATACAATTGTTGAAGATTTTTTTGCTTTTTTATTGTTAATAGGTAGAGGAGACAAACATTTTTTTGTGTTTCACAATTTCAAATTTTCACTATGTTTCTTTTTAATTCTGAGCTGGTATCATTGATTATCATTGACAAGTATAGTTCTAACTTTCTCAAACCCATTTCCCTTTTTTTAAAACCACACCTCATTTTTCTGAATATTGACCAAACCTTGAAGCTGAAACTTTTTGGTCGCTCTGAAGGCAATATCAATGGGAAATGGGAGGTTAAAATTTATTCAACTATAAGGAGTGTATTTTGGGCAAAAACTAATTATAGCCGCTGCTTAGTTTACAGAAGGTAATATTGACTAATGTGAAAAAAGTGAAACAAAATAAAATCATTTCTGCGCAACATGCGAGTTTTTTAATGCAACATCCCAATCTTGATATGAGAATTATTCACGATGACTCCACCCAGTCCGATTCAATTGATGATACAGTATTTCCCATGGGTGATCCCTTGGCCAGCGGTGGTGGTGGAGGAGGATCCTGTAACAAGAGAGCCTTCCCCCGGTATATTTTTCTTGCAATGCCCAAATCAGACCAAAACACCTTCTTTTCGATTGGCAAAACTTCTTTCAAACGAAACATGAGCATTGAAGAAAGCCATATCAAGAAAATGTTGATCAATGTCAGCCCAAGACTGATCCATCCAAATCGGCTAAAATCATAACCTGTAGGATCGAGATCTCCAAACCCTTCAATGTGACCAGCTTCGTAATAGCCGTACATTACCCAAAGAATGCCACAATTGACTGCCGGCGGGAGAAGCGATGCCGAAATAGCCACACCAACCAAAGAATTTGTTTGATCATCTAGCATTGAAACAGCTACTCCCAAACCACTGAAAAACGCAATAGGAATGCCAACGTATAAATTTTGAAGTGTGGCTCTCGTTGCAATCTCTTTCGTTGGCCAATCTTCAGCAAGATCTGTCATGCCAGTAATCGCACCAATTATTACTCCAATGAGAACACAAAAAAGTAGACTGAGAACCTCATTCAAAAAAGCGATACGAGTCAACCTTCGGTCACATATTGTTGTTCCATAAGCCATGGCGACAACGGGCCCCATCAACGGCGACACTGATATTCGTTCGTGGAAACGGTTAACAATGTGTAAGAATTTAGTGGATCGAGTTCACAACCAGTACCGACCGAGAGCAAACAAGAAACTCACCCAGCATGCTTGCAATTATTGTCGCTGACGAATCAGAGACCAGTCCCAACCCCGCCAAAACTGACGCCACAAATAGCAAAGTATTGTAGTTGAAATTTGAAACCGCGCCCTCCATAACTTTGTCATGCAGCATTTTAACCCTCTTGATTTGTTCGATGGTAACTTCTTGAATGTCATCGTCCATTTCAATAATTCGTTTCAAATCTTTGTAATTGATCTGCTCAGACTTGTCGGCTTTTACAACGATGCTTGTTTTCTCGGAAGAATCAAGAAAACTGGGATCGACAACGGTGGTGTTTGCATCGGAATTTAACACTACCTCCACTGGGAAACTGTCGCCCATGGCGGAAGTTTTGGTCTCAAGGACAGTGTCGGCGTTTGTCATGGTGGCTGGTATCTAATCTTAAAAAAAATGATGCACATGTTAGAATCGATTTAGAACTGAACCAAGCGAGGTCATGTTGTGATTATTATTTTGTATGTGAGTATTCTGCAATATCGTGTTAAATTTGTGATTATTTTCGTGCATACTAGTACTTAAGTATGTTGTATGTAAGTAAGTAATACTTACCATACTCTGTGCATATGTACCTTACGGAAGTACTGAAAGACGAAAACTGGTTTATTTAGGTACTGTCGCCCTTTTTTACCAAAATCCCTAATTATGATGCACCACTAAGTAGAAGAATTACAGGTTCCCAGAAAAAAAACAAGAAAAGGGAGAAAACAAAAAAACTGTTTGGGGTAGACTACGGTAGATGAAGTTTGTTACTCATTGCTTTTGAATGGGCATAATTTGTGGGGATGGAAAAACAAGCTTTTTCTTCTACTTTTTGTTTTTAATAATGAAAGGGCTGAGGTTCTGTCTCCTTTCACTTTTACTTATTGTCATACTAATTATTGAGTAAGTCTCGATAAAACAAAATTGCTTAGTACAAAGTAGCTTTGAAGATAGTTTTGCACTTCCAATGGGATATAAGGTAGGTCCAAAGAAATATGGGTTTATGGAGACCATAATGAGTTGGTGTGTGATTAAGAGGAATGAGATCCTTGAGCATTTGATGTTGATAGTATCCACCCCTATAGTTGGAGCAGTTTTCACTTCTGATGCAATGGTTATTCAAGGAAGCCATGTTGTTGAAAATAGATAGTAATACAACTTATCCAGTTCTTAAACATTGTTTGATGATGTATTAAAAGTGTTCACATGATATATTGAATTGTACAGCAGCAGTTTAGTCTGCTAGCATATTTGGAGTGTTTAGTGTATATGTGTGGTCCTTGGGACATTTCTGAACTATGAAAATGATGGCGATGGAATTAAATCGAATGCTCTTGTTTTAGGCAATTCATAACTTTCTACATTAAGAGAGATGTAATTGTAATATAATATTTAATTCAGTCATATTCTTTGCCTGGAAAGATGTATTTTGATCATTAACTTGTCAAATTCTTGAGCATCAGATACAGTGAAGTACATGGGTCAAAATATATGTTTTGGTTGAAAATAATCTTTGATGAGGAAGAAGTTTTTTTAGTAGGTATGAGGGTGGAGAGACAGTTTTCCAAAGAACTGATTTCAAGAATACTTGCACTTTGTTAAAGTTTTGGAAGAGTTCAATGGCCAGTTTGTGGGCACTATTTGTCTTATGTGATGCATATTGAAGAATTAAACTTTGCAAGACATCAGATTTGGATAACCACTTCCCTTTTCAATGCCCCTCTTTTCAATCCTAATGTATGAAGTGAGTCCAAAATTTTTTACCAAGTCATTGTTGATTGTATTCAGACCAGTTGTTGTTTGAGTTACTTTCCAAGAAGGATGTTGATGTCAATTTTGACACAGACTTACTGTATAATTTGATTACTTATCTTTTCTTGACATTGATAACATAGCTCCTTGGATCTCATCTGTTGATTTTTTTGTATAATTGAATCACCAGCAGTGCAAATAAAATAATAAATAGTTTCTCTCCATATTGGAACAAAAAACTAGCAACCGGCTCACAACCAGCAAGTGGTGTTGTAGAAAATATTTCCTGTCAAGTTTTGTTAATGAAGTTGAATCAAATGTATTTCACAGCCAATAAGTAATTATTGTTTCAAAAATTTCGCAATGTAAGTATTCTCTCAATATACTTTGGTTATTTTTATGACCTCCTATACAGTGCTGACAAACTTGAGTATTGTAAATTATGAATTGATTTAGAAAAGATCATGTTTCTGCCAAAACTTAAAACCTTAAAAAATGGTTCATAGATAAGTCAAATAAATAACATAAATTCTCATTTAAGTATATTGGCTGTTTGAAAAATCCTTGATTAAGAAGAAAGAGTTAATCCCTGAAAAATAGATCAAAACACAATCCAAGATGCCCATCGTACATGAAATTGTTACTATCAAAACAATTATTAATCAAAACTTTATTCAAAAATATTAATATACTTACTTACCAATTATTGAACTCTTCAATTACCAATGTTGAAGAACAATAATTAAAAGAAACAGTAATAACAAAATATTATATATTTCTGAAAAATATGTGTTAATAGAACAACAAAAGAATGTAAACACATTATTGTCATTATTTGGAAAAAAGATATGATTTTGACTCACACAAAAAAATACATTGTATCATCTTGTTTTTGGTAAGAAAGTGAGAATTTGGTAGTAAATAAATTCTATTATTTAGATCTAGAGGAGTCCCCACTTGATTTTGAAAACAAAAATGGGAAACTACTTTTTAAATTTCAGTTATTTGCTTTTAGATACACCATATCCACATTGTTTCTCCAAAATCTATGTCATATTTATATTTCTATAATAAAAAATAAATCTAATACTCTGGACCAATTCTACCTTGATATTAGGCAAATTTGAGAATAGATAATTTTTCATGCTCTGTCAACTCAGGAAAATTCTAGGTTGGATGTGTCAGCTGTAGAAGAACTATATAGAAAACTTAGTATATTGAACTCTACAAAAAGACTTTGTTTTTTTGACAAGATGTCACTTCATGGGAAACCTTAGTTTACTTGAAGCAGGTGGTGAAATTATAACCTTGACAAAACTCTTTATGATGTCCTCCTGGAATGATTGGTTTTCAATTTTTTTGCCATTTTTTGACATTTTTCTGAGGTGATTTCTTAGTTTTTTTTTAATTCTTGAGCAAATCAGTTGAATTCAAAAGAATGAAAAGTTTCTCTACAAATAAAATAATTCAATAATAACAAATATTTTGTTCATGTCTAGGAAATGAAACTATTTTGTTTCCATAAAAACTGACCAATTCTTGAAAGGATTAAGGAACATCGCCCCAGAATTGGACAGTTTTTTAAATTGTAAGCCAAAACACTATTTCATGGCTAAATAGGACCTTAAATAATTGATTAATTCAACTCATCACATTTATTTTTCTCAAGGAAGGCCCACAAAGGTACCACTCAGGAAAATATTTGTCTCCCTGTTACCACAATTCTACTATTATTAACACTTTCCATTTAATATGATAACATGTGCCATGTTCAAATCACATTTGGTCTAGATTTAAATCACTTTCAGTACACAGCTATATTAGAATAAAGTTTTAACAAAATGGTTGTCCAGAAATGGCAATATTTCTTGTCCCAAGATTGAGAGTGACAAAACCATGGACAAAGTTAAAATTCTAATGGATAGTCTTAACAATTTTGTACATCTTTTACATGTGTTTTTTAAGGTGATTTTAGGGATATTGTAGACAGAAATGCTGAACCAGGCCAATTTAGGAGCTACAGAGCTTTTAAGCACATGTTCTTGTATGCAGTGGTCTGGAAATTGCAGTTACCCTTTGCAGTAGCTGCAGAATCGGGTAAAAAATTCTATGGCATTTGTTACATATTAATCAGTACTATGATTTCATCCTTCCTGCCTGAAAGGAAAAACATGTTTTATGCAGCCTAATAGGTTCTAAGAAGTTCAAGTTGTAAATGAACATGCCTTTCACCATGATAATTGCTGTGATCCATGAAATTTCATGACAGTATTCAAAAATACAACACTAGCTTCTAACTTGTAATTTCAGAAGAGCATTAATTTTAACTACAGCTATGGAGAGCAAGATTCAGTTGTTAGTATAGTCAAAATAAAAGAATACATGTTGGTTGTCAATTGTTAAAATGCTTTATATGCAATAAGTGTATAAATACATATCATTGAATACATTTGTAAATATACAGTAGCTAATTGAATTAGATGTTAACTCATCTCTATTTTTTTTCATGAACAGTTGACTTTAACCTATACATTCAGTTTGTTGGATCATGGTTGGTTGAAGGTTGGAAACAACATTTCTTGTTTCAAATTTTCTTGTTGTTGAAGTTTATCTGGAATTTTCACCCCCAAAGATGGAGAGATTATTCAAAAATACACTACTTGATTGAATTGTAGGTGCAGCTTTTCTGGAATTTGGATGGTTGTTATATAGTACTTTTGTCCCATCATGGGATGTCAACAAAATTGATGAATAAAAAAAATAATATTCCAAGTTGCTAGTTTCAAAATATCCATTCATTGGATCTGTTTTTTAAACTTGAAAATGGCACTGGGCTTTCTTTTTCATTGATATCAAACATGCACAGGCAGAGGAATATCTACAAGATGGTTGGTTGCTTTACTTCTTAATGGTTCTTGTTTAGTCAATGACAGTCTGTGGCTTTTGTTGTTGTCAGCTACTACTAAAGCCAATTTGTTCTATCTTTTCTTGGGGGAACAGGATTGTGATTGATAAACAATCATAATTATCTTGGTGGCAATGACTCTAAATTTAAGATTGTCATTTGATGCGCTGACAGAAACAATAAGTAGCAGCAACATCTACACATATAAAAATAGTACTTGATTTTTGTTGTTCATTACACATTGTGCATTGTGCATTGTGATGGTTGATTGTATTCTCAGTAACAAAAATAATGCTGCCCACGTTGAATTGAGGCAGTAAGGAAGAAGAAAAAATATTTTCATGAAGTGTTGTTTTATCATTGCAGAATAGGTTGGAATGTTTAGTACAGTTAAAATGATGAATGATGAAAAATAACTAGAATTTTAAATTATTTTTTTCAACACAGTAGCATTATTGATCTAGAAGTTATATTTTTTACTTTTATATTGTTAACAATGTGTACTCAATACTTGCTATCTGTCATTCATAATCTGTTAGATGTCATACTTTGCCTTCTGAGAGAGCCCAACAAATCAAACATTAGTCTTTTTAGGTACTGTAGATACATGGGGTACTTCAGGTAGTAAAATTGACTGTATCTTAATCTAAACTTTTGTCAAAACTTCATTCCATGTTCTTTCTCATCTCATCATGGTGATATCAAACAGTATAATTCAAACAAGATAAATGTCTATATTGGCCTGATTTAGCATTTTTTCTTTTTTACAGCTAAGTTGACCCCAAAGGTAACCTTTGTGACATTAACACTATATTTTTTTCTGGAAAAAAAAGAGCTAAGATACAGCTTTACAAATATTAAGAAACAAATAAAGTAAAACAACCAAAAGTAAATACAAGAAATAATGACACAGATGAAAAAGGGAACAATTTTTGGTCTCCAAAAGTTAATGAAAATAACTGTATCCTGTTTTCTTGAGCTTGAAAAAATATTATTATTTCTTACCATAATTTGAAAATTTGAAATGAGCAGCCAAATGTTTTGTTGCTGTTGAGGTTTTGAATGTCTGAGCATGCACACAGTTTTCCAACACAACATAATATCTCACCCAACTTGAAATCTATTGTTTTTGATAGATTTTGATTGATATTGTTCTCCCTTTTTTGAAATCTATCAAAAATGATAGATTTCAGATATACTAATTCCTTCAGATAAAATCTACATACCTAACATTTAATGTACATCATATTGAGAGTATAATAAGTAAACTGTCATGGTATTTACCTTATTTTGTACTGTAGGAACATATATGATTCAAGAGAATATGATTTGAGTTGGTAACTTTCTACTGTCTGGCTATTAATACCCATATTAATTGTACTGAATTAATAGAGATTATGTATCATACTTAGCATTATTGTACATAATAATTAGAGCTAACAATGAAAAATGTCAAACTCTCAAACAAAAATCAACACAGCCAAATCATGCTAACCCATTGATGTCTCAGCAACTTATTTCACTCCAGAATCATAAACCAGTACACTTTCATTTGTGGATCCCTTCCTGGACAACCTATGATAAATCGAAGATAAAAATAAATTGGGAAATCAAAGGGATGTCCAAACTTCCAAAATAAGGAGTAAAAAGAAAGAGTCTAGCTGAGCATACTTTAGATTCTCTTGGTAATTTTGATTTGATGCTGTTTATGGACAGAAGTGGTACTGTTGACAGATGTGAAGGATTGGTCTGCATTTCCTTGAACTCCAATGAACAGAATCCATATAAGAAGAGAAGGATATATACACAACAATATAGCCTTGTGCTTGGAGACTCCTGCTAGAAGAATATGCTGCCCAGCTGATGCTGAGCACACTGCACTTGAGGCAGCACTTAACTACATCATTTCAAACAAAGAAACATTAACAAACAAATCAGTGCTTATTGCAATGGACACACAGTCTTGCCTCAGAGCCTTGGACAAAGGACCCATCAGACCCTACAAATACTTGGATATTGATGCAACAATTCTATGGGAAAAATTTTACTTGTCCTTCCCTTCCTCTTGCTTCTAGTCTTGAAATTCATTCCTGCTCATGTTGGAATTCTAGGTAATGAAGATGCTGACTCTATTGCTAATTTATGTGCCACAAATATGCCTATCTCACTCCAAGATCAAGTTTCTATCTCTCTTTCTAATCTCAAATAGTTTTTAAAAAGAAAGCTACTTCAACAGTAGAGTCAATACATCATCAATTTAAAACCAGCTGGGTTATGTCAAATTCTTCTTGAAAATACTACATCAAATTTAAAATTACAAGCTACAGCACAACGACCATTCCAAACTGTTCTAACTTGCTACTGATGTAATTGATTCAAGACTGCAGGAGAATACTTGCAGACTCTGCAGTATCTGGTTGACCCAGTGTGTCAGTTTTGTCACTTTCCATTGGAGACCATCCAGCATCTTCTGGATGATTGACTGCATACAGAGGAATATTGTAGAAACCATAACTTGTCCTCCTCCACTTTCATGTTGGATGACCAATGCTCTCTTCTCAAACTTGCAGATTTTGACACGTGGCTTCATTAAAATACTTCATTCAACCATCACCCTCCCGGCTAAAAAATTCAATCTACCCTTGCAAACATTCAAAAATGAAAACAAGTTATTGATTGTTCACCAGAACCTTGGCCAGTCAAAAAGAGGAATTGTCTGGTAATCCCAGACTCCTCTCTAGGGCAATGTGGTCTTTACCAAAAAATCAGAATGTACAAATAGGTGGACTCTTGTTTATTTATTTTGATCACAACATTTTGTTCCAGAGGTGTTACTATTTTCAATAGCTGGCAAATTAAAAGAGAGTTATTAAATAAATAAACAATTAGAAAATCAGATGCCTCTACTTATGGTTGTACCATACTGGCCATTGAGATTCTTTCATGGTGAAAACAGACTATTGTAGAGAGCCAAAACATCGGATTCTCGAGGTCCTTTGAGGGGCTGAAAAATCAAACAAAATCCAGGTACCATATTAACAACATGGGAATAGTATTGAAATCTATTGTTTTTGATAGATTTCAGATTTTGCATAGACCTACCTCAGCTAGTATGGAAATCTATTGTTTTTGATAGATTTCAGGATTCGGTGGGATATGCAGCTCTAATTGAAATACACAGCTGCATATCCCACCGAATCCTGAAATCT
>JALLOT010002966.1:0-11925 GCA_036939595.1 Thalassiosira livingstoniorum | reverse complement strand
TGCCTTAAGATTTTTTCAGAGGGCTTGGCACTCTTTGCTCTGGATATTCATGGCCGCACTCCATCCTGACAACTCAAACCTCATTTTTTGACACAGTCATGACACACCATACGCCATGTCAAGATGGATTCAGCTGCCGCCTGACCACCACCGACGGCGCAGCTGTACACCCCCCACCGGACCCTACCACTACTAATAACAACAACTCTAATAATATCACCACTGCTTTTTTATCGTATCCCGCCTCCGTATCGCGCCGCAATGCAGCCATCCAATTTATTTTCTGCTGCTTCATTTGCTACTTCGTCTTCTCTTACTCCGGGGAGCATCACCATCAATTGCCAGCATCGTCCTACAGCGCTTTCACCGGCACCAGCGCTTTTAATAGCTATATCAACACCAATTCCCAGCCAACTGGTAGCTCCCACTGTCCCCCCACTTCTTTTCTTCAATTCTGCCCAATTCGACAAGACAAACAAATATGTTGCAGTCAAAATTGACAGATGAAGCAAAATGAAACAACTTCACAATTGAAAGTCCATGCAGTGAAATCCAGAAAACCAATGGAAAGAAGTTGCAGCAATGCAACTCCTCAGCATAAATGGCTATGGCAACCCCCATCCAAGCAATAATATTCAGCACCCGAATGTCATGCCAGTCGTTGGTGCCTACATGGATGGAAACTGTATATAAGTAAGAAGGTCTACCAGGGGAACAAGAATATGAATTCTTCATGAGAACGGATCGAGGGTTGATTAGCAGCCACAATCATTGCGGAAAGTTGTGTTTCATGGCACTGGATGCTTATCGCAAAGAAGAGGAATTCAATGGTTTGGTAGTAGTGGAGGACAAGTATTATTGGAACATTGGTAGGGTGGATCCAATGCTTTCTTGGGGGGAGGATGTAAGTCCAGAGGCAAAGGGTGTTTTGAGGTGTATTCTCAGGGTTGACCCGAGAGAGAGAGAGGGGCGTTGGGCTGTGTTTTGAGTTGTGCTTTTGTGAAATATGCTGGGATTTAGCTGATGATATGAGGCAATCAACATGGTTGCTGTATACTTATGAGTGATGAGGAGGTGGAGGGGAGACACTTTCCAAAGAGTATGCTTTAGATTTAATGAGTTTCGTGGCAACATAAGAATTAAATGTTGTACAAGATGAGAATATGATACAATTGCGCCTTCTTTGAATTGATTATGATGTCTGCAACTTGAAATGGCTGCTAGTATTGTTTTCTTGCATAAAAGTCACCTTTAGTAATAATTGCAGTACTTAAACAGCAATGATTTTTTTGACAGCGGCACGTAGGCAGTACAATGTGAAGCCTATTGTTAAGATGCTGGCGGACAATAATTATTTGTGAAATACATACCATTAAATATGTTTAAGCTAACACCAGTGTTTCACCAAATCTTTGGTTTTCACTATTACAAAACAAATGACTAGTTCATAACTCTCATCTTAAACCACCTCAACCTCTATTGCTGTTTGCAAATTTTTAGATGGTTGTGGCATTTGTGAATTTTTAGATGTTTGCGACATTTGAGAATTTGAAGGAGTATTTTGAGATTGTTGCTTTTGTTCCATCGGTACGTTTGTCACATTTGTCACGTTCCCCACATTTTCCACATCCGCCACATTTGACACATCCAATGTCGCAGTCTCCGCAGTGTGGCATCAGAGGATTCGACACAGACGGGAAACTAACAACAATCTCTCCGAAGTCCATGCCATTTGACAACCTTCCATCATTGTTATCATTGCCATGTTTGTCTCTTCCACATTGTAGCAAGAACGAGAAGAAGCTGATGACTAAGCTGGAGCGGATTCCTGAGTTGTAGCTGACGATGGAGCCAGAGTTCTATCTGATGTTGAAGCTGGAGTTGAAGCAGTAGAAGGCATAGATTTTGTAGGCAAAACCGTACGAGAAAGGGACGGAGATACATTGAGAACGACCGGAGGCACATGAAGAAGATAAGGGTTGACAAGCTTACTACGAGCCTTCTTTTCCTCTGGAAATTTAGTAGATTTACCAGAGGATGAGGATGAATGACGCCAGACATTTGTTCTGGTGACAGAATGTGCTGCTGGGTGGGATTCAAACTATTCCGTCAAAGAGTTAACATCACCAAAAGTGTTGGTGCATTGATGGAAGGTGGCAACTTTGAGGTGGCGAAGAGTGCGCTACTGGAAGTGAGTCAAAATCATTGTAACTGCCACCATTAGCATCGTCTTTGCAAACTGCATTGCCACAATTATCAATGGATCGGCACAAGATAAAGGATTCAGATGAAGGATTTGATTGGAGAACTCCATCATCAGAAGAAGAAGAATCTGAATTGAAATCAATCCCACCCTGGGACTGGGACTGTGTAATTAAGGCTGTTCCGAATCCATCACCCATACTGATACGGCGCAGCAAAGGCGGAAAAATACCTGGAGGTTGTTGGTACGATGTAGGAGTCGTATCGTTGGTGGAGGAGGCGTTGTTTGTTTCCCTCAATCATGATGATGAAGACAGATTGATGGTGGTGGTGATGATGAAAAAGTGATTAATTTGAGTGTTCTGAGTTTTGATCTTTTTTTGGAGGTTTGAGTTGTCAGGCTGGGTCTGGCCATGGATTTGCAGAGCAAAAGGTGTGACGCTCGCTCAAAAAATCTAACGGCATAATAAAATACTACTGTATGAATAGTACAATAACTTATGTAGAACAATTAAGATAATAAGTCAGTATTCAAATAAGGTCAAGTCAAATTAAGATCTATCACACCTTTTGCTCTGTCCCTCAGTGTGATGCACCCCGCCCTGTGGCCTGTGGCCTGTGGCCAAATAGTACTTACTACAGACAGACCAAAAAAAACTCTTATTCAAGTTCAAGGCCACAGCCAACAGCCAGTGGTGCTGTCCTCTGATCAAACCAGGATGAAACCTCACACACACAAATCCCTTTGGATGTCACCCTTACTTTTAAGCTCAGCTCAGATCAGACCTCTTAAAAAAATCAAAAATGAAGCCACACACAGCCAAAGATAAAAATGCCTGCTGCCTACTGGCTGCCACCTCTAAAAGACCTCAACTCCATGCCAAATGAGAAAATACCAACACCAACACAAACATGGCCACAGCTCATTCTTGACCATGTCTGCATTGTCTCCCGCAATTATTGATCTTGCCATAACATAATGAGAGCCAGATATCACTCTGTGTTTGTGTTGCAGTTTGCTGCAGCAGCAGGGAAAGAAAGATAGATCCACGTGGGCCTTCATGAGTAGGATGAGGATGAGGTCCCATTCCTAATTGACAATACTTTTGAAGGTTGCAATTCAGATAGCAACATCTTGCTTGATGGCAATGAGTATTCTGATGAAGACTACATTACCAATTGTTCTAGACAAAAGTTCAGAGTGAAAGAACTTCTTCCAAGGCAGTTACAAGCAATTTTAAAAAATCGTTTTTGATAAATCTACACAAGGGAAATGCAGATCCCACTTGGGATCATTCCCAGCTAGCATACCTGAACAGACCCTTAATAGCCATAAAATAGGCACCTAAGTTTTACCTCCACCATGGGCTCTTTAGCATAGGTCTTATTATGGAATTAAAGAGCTACTAACAACAATCCTACAAGCTTGGCGCTCTGTGCCTTGCAACTGAAACAACAAAACATGACACCCAAACACATCACTACACTGTTTAAGGGAGCCCGGGCAGCATACCCTACCATTGTTGGTGATCCAGGCACCACTGACATGGAGGAACTTGAGAAGAAGCTACAAAAGCTTTTACTTGATATCTCATCTAATCTTGGAGGTGGAGTACATGGTATCTTGGGGCTACTGATGGATTATAATGAGTACAAGAACAACATGTGGGCGTGTTTTGTACGACCCGTAAAACCACCACCCTACAACACCACCATCAACATCAATGTCATGGAGTGCAAGCGCAAAGAACTCACAGCCTTACATCAGCAGCGCATCAAGGTCTTCAAAATCTATTATGCTGCCAAGCTTGGCACTAAAAAAATCATCATTTCTGTCATCAATGAGACCTACCTTGAGGAAATCAAAGATTCACATTATGAATTTGTTAACGTCTTGGCCTTTGACTTGATGTTACGCCTGAAGTATAACTACAGCAAAATGCATGCCATCAATGTAATTGCTCTTCAGAATGAAATGCAAAATTATTTTTACTTTGACCTCAGGATGTCAGAATATACATTCAAACTGGAAAAGGCGCAATTCACTGCAACCAAAGCGGGAGTTGTCATGCTTGAGTCAACGGTCATGGCCATAGCAACAAACGCCATGTACAAGTGTGGGTTTTACAAACAAGACCTATGTCATTGGGAGCACAAGCCATTGGTAGACAAAATGTGGGCTAATTGGAAGTGCATGAAGCAATGATGGCAAATGCAGCAACAACTTCCTCCATCGTGCAATTCACAGGAGGCCAACAACCCACCACATTCATGCAAGATGTCAATGGCATGTTGGACAATCTTGCCCAGGCTGCCTCAACAGCAGCATAACATAAGGCTAGTGAAAATGCAACAATAAACCAGTTGTGGAAAAAGCCATGCACTCCATCTCACTGGCACCATGGATGGGGGCATTAATCTTGTCATAATACCTCTTCTCTCTCTCATAGCAGATCAGATTAAAAATAAAAAAAGCTTGTGAGAATTATGGTTTGATAGTTGTTCAGCACATGGACAAACTTAGTCTTTCTTCTGGGGCACTTGAGAAAACATTAATACCTTGAATGCTATCCACCGCATCAACACTACATCAGCTATGGTTTTGTTCTTGTCACCTCAATTCATCCAAGAGAATAAACATTATTCCAGTCCCTCTTGAATTTCCATTCCAACAAAACACTATGGCTTGTAGCACTTGACAAGGTTCACCCATTTGTTTCACATGGGTTTTTGTTTAGGTTACTAAAGTTTAGGAGAGTCATTCTAAAGTTGAAGAGATCATTTATTGAAAATATCTTGCCTTCATTGCCTGGATCACATCATCAGCTGTTTCTGGCAATGAGTGCAACTATGACAGAAATGTATTGTGGATTTCTTTCTCACTTGACAATCATGACATTTGGGAAAGAGCAACAGCTGTGGTGAACTCAGGTCAAATTTTGTCAGTGTGATATCACCATGAGATTTGTACCCTCTATGGATTTGAATCAGAAGGCCTTCCCACAAGTTGTTTTGCAAATGCTTGCTGGTATGAATTTTTGTGTCTATATCTTTGTCAGTTTTAGGTCAGAGTGTCATAAATGGTGTGCTGCTGTCAAACTGAAACTTGGCATGGGATCTTGTATTAAAGGTACATGGTGAGAAGGTCAAAAACAAGAGGTTGTGTTTTGTAAGATTATTTTGTGAAAAGGTGAAGTGCATTTTCTAAACCCACAAATACTTGTTGCAACATCCATCACCAATACTGGAATTGATATCAATCACAAAACAACTATGATTTGTGTTGGGTTTCTGAGAGATTTATTGGTATTTCTACAGGAACAAGGGATGGCTTGCTGCAGTGAATCTAGCACAAGAACATTCACCATGTATTTGAATTTTCCTTCTATGGTTTGCTTGTTGTTGACAGTTGTCAATCCCATGTCGTACAAAAAAAACAGAGTGATGAATGAAATTCATGGAATGAATTCAGTCATAATCATAATGGTGAAATAATCAGAGGAACAAAAAGTAAAAGCCAAATAAAGTTGCAGTAAGAAATTCAGTATATCATATGCACTCACAAATTTGCAAAAAGTAAATTTAGCAGAGCTTTGGTACTCTGAGATACTTGAAGTTTTGACATTTTTTGTCCTATCATGGGATGTCTGCATGTTGTAACAGAATGGTATCTTGTTACCAGTAGACTTGCCTTTCCTTCTACTTCTATTGTGAGAGATGCAAAGATAAATGTTCTGTCTGCAATGGCAAGTTTGAAAAAACATGTCTTGATAGCTATTGATCAGGTGTCTTTTCCTTCTTTGACAGAAAACATGTACAGGATCAAATGCCAATGATAATAATTGATGACACAGCAGAAAGCCTATTTGATTTACTTTGGAAAGATCATGATAGTAAAGATTTTCAAAAAATCAAAGGTGAATTAATAATTGTTAAGTATTTTTTATCAAATGATTTCAACCAAAATTATTTAAATTTAAAAGAGGGGTAATGGCAAAGTATATTGGTATTTCATATGTAATGAAAACAATTCTTTCATATGCAATAGGGTTCAGTATTGGAAGGGTATTTCAATTTATGATCAGAGCAGAAAGTGTGTGTACAAAAGTAGGAGAAGTAACTCAACAAAATAATGGAGAAATAATTCACTTTCTAATACCAAGATTATTTGAGACAGACTGCACTCTTTTCATCCAACAATGCAATTTAATTGTATTGCGACCAATGACTTCACCAGCATTGTAATGTTGCATTTGTTTCACCTTATGAATTAGAGCTTTTTGCATCCTAGACTTTCTAGTCAAACAATCTTCTTTTGAGTTTTGCTCAGAAATGAGATAATTTAGCATGACTAACAAATGAAGTGTCCTTGCAAATCAGATCATGCATTTTGTGACAGGGGATCAGGATTCAAAGTATCAGCTTCAAAGTCAAAGTGCATCTGATCACCATCCACTGGCTCCACAGACCATATTGGAATCTCCTCACTTGCATCAACTCCTACTTCCACATTTGCACTCCAGAAATTATTGATCATTGACAGCCAAAGAGTCAATACCTTGTTGTCCTGCATTCTTGGATTGTGACTCAAGTTCATTGCAAGACAGCTTGACTTTTACTTTTGAAACAAATAGAGACTTAAACTGCTTACTCATTTTGCACCCAAAAACTTCTTTGTGTGTTGAACAAAGTTTAAATATTTTGTGGACAAGTTTTCTTCCAGGAGTCATTGATGGTGCTACTCCTTGTTTGTATCCATTCAACATTCAACTATTTTTTTTTCTAAACTCTTGTAAGAGAAACCACCTATCAACAAACTGTTTACACTGGATTCCAACACCAACAAAGGAGCTTTGGTGTACTATCCCTTTCAATATTTTTGCAAATGGTAACTTCAAGAAGCATCCATTGCCATGCTCCAAATCAAAATGCCATATGTACCATAATTAATTATTATTTTTGGTATACACAAGCTGTTTTTGTGTCAATATTAGTTTATGTAAAATAACCAACCAATTTTTGAAGGCTAATTTTTGCATGATGCACTCAATAAAACTTTTTGAAAATGTATCCTTTTGGGAGAACATTTGGAAGACATTTCCATTTTTGAAAAATAAAGGACATCAGCATCAGATGCAAACTGTTCAACACCATAGGGTCATCAAATGATTCTTGTAAATCTGTGCCTAAAATTTTGCATCATATATACTTAAAATTAAACTTTGAGCTGAAATATTTGTATTTGTTCAAGTTTTATGTATTCCACTTTTTTCTACATCAAACTGTACATTGAATTTAAATGAAAGTACCTAATATTACCATCAAAGTAAAAACTCTTGGGTTTCAGCTTCAGAAATTAAACCTATCCAAGTATATATATTTCTCAGCCCTTCAACCAACATTTGAGTTTGAATTTTTATTTTTGTATCCCTTCCATTTGTACATTATTTATGTCCAATGAGAGAAAACATTGTTGAATTCAGAGTGGGAGGACCAATGGAATTTTCAGTTTGAAATTTCTTTGCTGGAGAGCTCATTAGATCTACTACAAAGCTTACTTAAAGATGGGTCTAAGACACAAACAGAAAAGTTATGATTAATGTAGTTACAATCTGTAAACTAGGTAGTTTTATGAGTGTTTCTCACTACTTAGTTAAAACCAACAGAGTCTAACATGTACAATAGTCAGAGAAAGGTAAGTTCAGTAGACTGATGTCACCACAGATTCTAGCACACCATAGTAGGACCTACTATATTTGTTTTGTGTTTAGAGTTTTAATATTTTAGGAGTTTTGACACTCCAAAAGGCTTAAAAATGATGGGGTGAAGTTTTGCACTTGTTTCAATTGGAATCCATTTTTGGTTGTTGGTTTTAGGTGTTTGGGGTTTGGAGTGGTGGTTCATTGTTACATATACTCCTGTACCCTAGTAAGTAGTTCTTGGTAGCTGTTTTTGTTCACCCTTGAAACTGTTGCATAATCTGAATTTTTGAAATTTGTTGAATGGTTGATGGTAATTTGTGGCTTCACATGAATTTTAATGGATGCCATCCTTGGAATGCAGTTAGGGTGTTTTTTGTATCAATTGATCTGGTGTTATTGGTAATTGCCTTTGCATGCTCATCAAGTCCGTGGATGTAGGATGTAGGGTGTCATAGGCTGTTTCTGAGTTGAGACTATTCCTCCCCATATTTGCATTCCTATTGTGAATTACTTTGATTTGATTTTTCTTGTTCATTTTCAGCATCTAGGTGTAGGTGCAAGTGTTAGGTGCCTCTTGTGGTATTCTACCATAGTGTAAATGATCATTGGTTTCTTTGTATGGCTTGTTATTTACTCTCGTTCTTTGCTTGTTTGCTGCTCTTGATCTGATGTAATTCTTCTGGACATGATGTGACTGTGGCGCATCATCCAATCACAACACCCTTTCTATCTGGAACTTTGTTACTTATTTTGAGATGGCCGATCTTATGCTTGGTGTGACATTTGTGTCATCAGCATCAATGTTATTGCAAATGTCCAATCACAGATATAGTCTTGTTTGGATGCTGACTAGAACAGGATGGATGCTTCTCTTCCCTAGTGGTACCTGGGAGCCTGGGCTTGCAAAATGTTACTTGTTTCTGCAAGAAATTTTAGTGTCACTACAAAAATAGCTAGGTAATGACTTCAGCAAAATATGTTGCTTGAATGTCAAACCCAGATTTTTTCATAGTTTTACAGACCTGTACCAAATTATCAATTGACATGGTCCTAAAAATTTTATGCCAGAATAACCCTCTCAAAATTTTTGAAAATGATCTGGCTTCTAAGATCAATATGGCGGTTCATGGCCAATGCCCATGAATAATGATATGCTTCTAAATTAACACATGTTTTTGATTTGGTGGTGCATATTTGATATATAATAACCATAAGCCTATTTTGGTCTGGCCATCATGTCATTGATGCCAGCAATGATATTATTCTAATATTTCACAAAATACTGTTCTGCTTTTCTTTTCTCATGAAAATACTATTTCAACTTTTATGGGGATGGGTTTTTGTGACACCCTTGGTATTGAAAATCTTTGTTCTTCAAGATTTAAAATTTTTTAACTGATATGATCTCATTCAATACATTGGAAGGTGTGCAGTGACTTCCAACTATTTGGTCAAATGGCCTGGTTATTCAACTCTATTCATATGTAAGTCAGAAAAATCCATCAAGTGCAATTCAGAAAGGGTGCACCACCTATTTTATTGGGATAAACTACATATAGTATGAATTCTGTTTTATCATCATATTTGTGCCATTATCCCAAACACTGAAACTCTGTTGAATGGACAACCTTGGCTATACACATTTCCCCATAGCCATCTTACAAAACTATTCATTTTAATACTACAAATAGTAATGACTTCCTGTAACCAAATGACCAGAATGATCTTGTGCAAATGGGAACCTGGTCCTTGATTGATCTTACCTACTACCTGGGAAGTTAAGGGCTTCCTAACAGAATTAGATCGCTTTTGTTTCTTGAATTCAGCCTTCAAAAGTTTAAGATCCCAACATTTGAAAGAAAGACTTCCAATTTTTCTCAATTTTAATTATTGTACAAAAATGAAGTGCGGTAAAATTTTTACCAACAACAAAAGGCGAGCGATTGTGATACTATTGATTGAGCAATACAAAAATGTTAAGTTAATCCAGTTCCATAACAAAAATTTTATTTCAGATATGTGCCCTCATTGCAGGCCATTGCAATTGTAGTAATGAAGTTCTAATTGTATGTTAAGAGATCATTATATGATTTCATCAAAAACAAATCACTGGCTTCCCGTATTTCTTTTGTTGCAAGATTCTCCTTTTTTGCACTGTCTTCTACCCAGATTTTAGCAGATTTTTTTTCTACTTTGCCAAATGGGTTCTTTTTTTCCGGCTTGCTATATGTAGCAGAAACATCAAGGACCCTTTGACGAGACTCATCATCCATTTCTAAACCAAAATGATTTGGAATCGTATCATGGAGCAATTTATTGACAAGATCTTCGTAATTAACAGCTCTTCCATTTGGGAAGGTTTTCATTGCATTCAGAGCATTCTCGCATAGAGAAGCCTTTGCGGAGCAAGCGCATTGGAAGCAACATATAAAAAGTTACGCAGTCTGATCACAGAAAGAAATGCCAGGAAAAAGGAAGGCTTACCAGATGAGCTGCACAAAACTCTGCATTTGACAGAGATCTCAAATCTCTCCCATTGGATGATACGAGTTGTTGAAGATCAGGAGGAGGGCGGGATTTGTACCTCAAACAAACTGCATTTGATTTGACCCCTTTCGATGGATCTAAATGGCTCATCATAGTTTGAACAGGATCACGATAAATGAAAATCCAGGGCACAGACGGAAATGCCTTGAGAACTATTTCAATTGATTTGACTCCAATCGACTGGATTTTGAAGAACATTCTTTTTTCATCAGGTAACTTTGATCTCCCCATTAAATAAACAACATCCCGAAACAGTTGAACGTTTGCATCTACATCACATCTTGACTTTACTATTTTGTCACAAGCTCGAAGGGCGGCTATTGATGGAGTAGATTCTGAATACACACGGTGGCCTGAAGGATCCATTGCCGTTAAGCTATTTGCAGCAAGCGTACTTCCTACCCTACTTTCATGAAAAACAAACCCAGAAGGGGGCAAAACATGAACACGGCCGTTGATATCACCTTCGTTTCCATTCTGTTTTTCTTCCATTAGCTTATCGTATTCTTTTGTCTTTTTCAATGCTGTGTCGAGATCAACTGTTATCCAGTTCTTCTGATTGTTGCATCCTGACGCTTCCATCTGTTTTCGGTATTGATAAACATGTTGGCCAAAGCGACTTCGATTAGCTGGCAGTCTTCATGTCTTCATTTTTTTGTTACAAGAATACTCACGCATTATTCATCTCATTCCCACGTTGTCTCTCCAAAACTCACCAAAACCTTGAAAAAGGAATAAGAGGGAGGATCCTCTTTGTAGAGCTTCCATTTCAATTTACAAAAACTTGCTTCAATCCCCCGGTATGAGGAGCTTTTGACCAGTTCAGTACTCTTGGGAATCGACAGAGATACAAGATGGACCTTTGCACCGACAATGGCATCCCAGATATCTTCGAATTTTTCATGTTCTTTTACATGACGACTTATGGAGATTTTTGACGTGTCATTGTGGACTTTGTCGCGATGTATTCTCCCCGAGTTGACGATCCTTTGAGGGTCATCCGCTACACGGAGGCCATGATGATGATGAAGCTTAGAGTTGGGCCACAAGATGAAACCAAATGTCATGAGAATGACAATTGAGACAACAAAAGAAGCGTATGCCACATAAGTTAGACTGATGGGAAGTTTTACCCTATCCGTCGAGCCTTTTCGTCGACCCAAGGCAGAAGGATTCACCATATTCGCATTTTATTCTATTTTATTGTCTCTACTATGATGTGTAAAAAATAATACGAGTAATCCATAAGTATTGTACTAGTATTAAGGTAAGTATGGTATGGTATTGTACCATACCATATTATTAGGAGTAGATATTTTATTTTTTTTTACGACTAGGTAACACACAACAATAATTGTTTTGAAATTTTTTACCTAAGTACCTCTAGAGGTGGTATTTTTTATTTTTGCTTTTGCATATTATCACCAATAGTAGTAACACAATTAGACTTTATTTTCTACACTTTAAATATTGA
>JALLOT010002965.1:833-11927 GCA_036939595.1 Thalassiosira livingstoniorum | reverse complement strand
CTGTACATCATCATAGTCTACTGAAATATTTCCTGCTAACTTCTCAGGACTGTCAGCTGCTGCGTACCAATAAATGTATTATTTATTGAAAGATTGGAGTTGAAGATGCACATCTTAATTTATATTTTCTTTAAAAAGGTATTTACATCATACTTACCTACCCTGCATAAAACATTGCAAAGCAAAATCTACCAAACTGTATGTACCCGGATATTGCACAGATAATAATTCTTCATTATTTAATTAACTATTTATAGTACAAACTCTTCAACTCATTTATGCAGCTCCATGGCCAGTTTTGGTCTCAAAGACTCCTGTTTCCCAAAACTCAATTCCCTAGAATGGCTTAAAAAAATTGATTAACAGAGTTCATACAGGTAATAGTGGGATACTCTGTTTATTTTACACAACTTTCTTCATATTTGAAGTACAAAATAAAAAAGAGTAAGAAGAATAGGAAAAAATAATAAAAAGATTTTAATACTCATTTCAATGAAAAAAGTATTTCATTTTAATATTGTGATGTTTTTATCATTACCAGTAAAATTTATGCTAATAATTTTGTTCCAGGTTATTTTTCAAAATGTATTTCTGCCTGAACTCCAAAAAGATTGAAACCTGGATGAATGAAGGTATTGGGTTCCCTACAGTATTTTTATCATGGGGCTGTTAGAATGAAACTCAGATTTTTCTCCGGGAAAGAACCAAATGCCCTGCTGTACTCAATAGTAGGCACTTCTCATGAAAGTCTTTCAGACAAAGACACAGATGATTTTTCTCCACTCATTGCCACCACAATGATGGAGGTTTTTGAGCCAAATTGCAAAGAATGGCAATACTTACTTCAAAGACTATATCAACCACCACAACAAATAAATACATCAAGGTTGAAAAAAAAACAACCCAAACCATATGAGCAGCTCCGCTGGCAAGCATATCAAATTTCGGTGTGTCTTCAGTACTATAGCAGCAATACAAATCCATGACAAACTCAACCATTTGACAACATTGAAACAGTTCTCCATTTAATTTACACCAACAGACAACATCTGTATGGAGTGATATCCTTCCCATATTGACAAGCAGGAGAGTATTTTAGGGTAGCATTGTGCTGGAGCCAAGGTAAGGGAGCCATAGTTTACAAAGAATGAATAAGACAGAAGCTACAAGAACTAATCAAAACCTTTGCCACAATTCCTACAGAACTCAGTGCTGACATGGTTTCAGAGAGTAATTCTCATGATAGTTCTTGGGGGGATGATGATGAGAGTTCTGGGGGGAACAACGACAAAAGTCCTGGGATGGACAACAATGAGAATTCTGTACAAGATGCAGTTGATGGTTCCAGTCAAAAGTCAAAAATAATTCTGGAGAGTGGTGCTTGTTCTTTTTTGAATGATGTCATGAATGGTTCCATTCTAAATCAAGTAACAAATCTGGAGAATGGTGCTGACAGCAATTTCCATAATGATTCCGACAGTGGCAACAATCAGGATTCAGATGTTGACAGTAAAGAAGAGAATGATGGACAAGATGAAGAATCTTCCAGAAATAACAATGACTTGAATAACTTTCAGGACCAAGATTCCCAATTTTTCAAAGTAACCCCAATGTGTTCAAACAAATAAAAGATGCTTTCTCTATGATTGGGGCTAATGAGGTAATGAAACACAGTGCAAGTGTACCAGATTTCAACCTAAAAATTTATGAGCACTGACAGGTATACAATCGTATGTGTTTGGTTGTATCACAACTTGATGATTTATTTGTATCTATTGTTGATGAAGAATTCATAGAACCAGAAACAACAACTAAATCTGACCACAAAGAAGAAAAACATGATTCAAATCTGGAAATTGAAAATGAAAGGTGAGCAATTCCGGAACAATTGAAAGTGTCCAAGATGCTTCTTCTGTAAAGGAGGAGACACCTGAATTATCTCATGAAAGGGTAGAAAAAAGTTAAACCATTGGTCCCATCTGGATCTGAGGAAGATTTGGGAGTGCCACCTTGGAACCAATCATCATCATTTGAAGTACCCACAAGAATTAAGGGACCTGATCAAAAGGGAGTAATTAGAATGAAAATACTGAGTATTATGTAATTGCTTCTGTTCATACAATATTCTGTACTTGTTAGTAGGTGATATTCATGACTATCAGATTATATGTTGCATGGCTTAAAAAAGACATGATCTGGAAAAGATTGTACTAAAAGATGGAGAAGAAAAAGGGTTGGCATTAGGCACAAATCCTACTTGTTGGTATTGCCATGTAAAAAGGAAACATGTTCTCACTTAAAGAAAATGGAGCCCAGAATGAAGGGGAGAATGTTGGATGCTGATTTTGAAATGATAGATGTTGACTCTGATGCTTGCACACTATGCATAGACGCTGGCAAAAACTGTTGTAACACCAAATATGAAAGGGGTTATAATGATGAGGGAATAAATTGTGTTTACTGGAGCAAATTCAAAATCTTCAAGAATGTTTGGAAATTAAAGTCAAGTACTGGTGCTAAAAGTATCCAAAAGGGGCAACAGACAGATGAGAGCCCTTCTCACAAAGATGGAAGCCCCCCATTAAGAGACACAAGTACAAACAAACTTCAGAATGTCCTACAAGTAAGAATCCCCCTCTTGTTCCAAAAACAAAAATTAACACAATTAAAAGAAGATGAAAATGAAATTCATGAATCCCAAAAAGACAAAAAAGGTTACCTGCCAGGTTACCCTACCCAGAAATACTGAATTAGGTCAGTTTTGGAGTTACAGAGAAAACAAATACATGTTCAAATATGCTGAAAAGAGGGGAGTATAGATTCAGTTTGCGACAGTCGTGAAAGTGGATATTTATTTCTAAGGAAAAATCCATGTAGAAACTAGTATGTAAACTTCAGACAATACAGCCAACTAAGCAACCCAGCCAAGCTAGCCGTCCAACCATGCTATTTTCCGATGCTGGTAATAATGACTCACTATCACCACACAACAAGAATAAGTATTCTGCCTTTTTATTCATTCTTTGTTTGTCATCCATTAGTTCCGTACAGCTTTGGTAGTACCAATCCATGGCATCTCAGCCTTTTTCATACCATTCAAACGAATCAAATTCATTGCATCAAAATTATGAAAGAATCAGCACCGTTGGAGCCTGTCTACATCCATGACATTAAGGTGTCAGTAGATAAAAGGAAAGGATCAAGTACTTTGCCACCTTTTTGAAGAAATGAGGGTGTGGGAGGAATCACATCACCCTTTCAGCCACTAATGATATGATGTGTCTACCACCAAAAGAGGGAGCTCTGGCCATGAAAGCAAAAACATTCAAAAAATTCAAGGAACATCTGCCATTCAAGTGCACTCGTAGTGGGCTGAAAAAATGTGGCTTGTTGGTGTATTTTTTTCTTGATGCTGTGTGCTGGAAATCATTGTGGGAAGTGGGGCTGTCAATGCAAAAAGAAAAAATGTAGATGTACAACATCAATCACTGTCACGTTTTCAGCAAGAACAAACAAAAAAGGATAAAGCAGCTGACAAGGAGTAGAGATCTGGTACTCCATTTGATTTGAAAAATAAGAACAATCAAAATAAACTCAATTATGGTGTGGGGGAAGTGATGAGAGCTCTTGCCAGTAGTGCATCAAGCAAATTGGCTAAAGCAACTGATATTCTCAGCCAAGTTGTGCAATGGGATAGTGCAACAAACAGCAAATTCGACGAAGGGTCAATTTTATCAGAAGGCCAAAAAAACATCTCAAGTTGATGGACCTCATGATGAGCCGGGCATCGGTATGTTTTGATGTGATGAAAAAGCGGTGGACAAAAGAACGGCTTAGGCTGGCCACAAGGTTCTGTGCTTTGATGCTGCCACCTAGTGAAAAGGAGGGGGGGTCAACACGGGCGTGCTGTGACATTTTAAATGTCAATTGCCATCCAAAGTATTTTAAGTCAGGGATTCAACATCAGGCAGCATTTGATGAATGTAATGAAAATTGTGAAGCCATTTCATCTGGAGACAAAGTTAGCTGTCAGGATATGCATACAGAATGGTTCAAAACCTCGATACGGTGAACGATTGCATCACAATTTCACTCTTGCCTTGGAATAGGGAAATCCAATATTCTCCAATTTCTGGTGCTCGCATGGTTAATTATGAGCCAATCTTTGATAATTATAAACAAAAAGAACATTCCGACTCAACTCCACAATACCTCATTGGTATGATTGACAATTTCCATTGATTGGACAACCGAGTCTTGCCCAACAAAAAAGACACAATAAAAAGAAGGCATAAAGAATTTTTGAGGCAGTTTGAGGAGGCTCCACACATTTATTGTTACAAATCTTGTGATGAGTTGTGGACAAGCTTCTGAAAAGAACACCCTGCTATTGCAAATCATATTAAAAATGAAAAAGATCCTGACAAGTGTCTGATGGTCCTTTGTAAGCATGCATCCTGGGAGATGGTCAAGGGCAAGAATTTGTTGTGCCTTTGTATGCAATGGGAAAGCATGAATGCAATCTGATGTGGTGGAAGCAGAGCATTGAAATGCATTGACGTAATTATTCAGTGGCACGATGAAATTGAAGAACAAGCTGTGACAAACAGTGGTGTGCAAACATGACAAAGTACAATGAACAATTCTGAAAAGAAGAACAAACTCTTAACGGCACTCAAACAAATGCAGGGTATCTTGGCCTCTGATTCCAAATATGAAATGTGTGTGAAGTGCCTTCCTTGTCTAACAACAGGGAAATTGGAGGATGCAAAGTTTGCTTGCATGGAAGGCAATTGCAACAAATGTGGATTCAAGCGTCTGTGGAAGTTGAAGCTCCGTCCAACACTGCTACGGACCAACTTGAATGACACAGACAAGGACTTCGTACAAACTTGGATCACTGATTCCTTGCTGGCATGTCCTGAGTGGTCAGAAATGTTCCACTGGAGGTATTATTTTTTCTGCACCAAACCAACTCTTGGTGAAACTGCACGTGTTACAGTACTAATGGAAATGATAATGGGGACTGGCTACTCACCAAAAAAGAAGTCTTCCACAAGGAACTTAACTCTTGAGTCAAAGGAGAGAACACTTGTGGACTATTTAGATGAGTTCGAGCGACATGTATTAAAACACATCCTTCACCGTAATCTTGTGTCCATCGAGCACAGAAGCAAGCAATAGTTTGAACAAAATGTCTGTCCTCAATTTATTGAATGCAACATTGTTGTTTTGGAAAATGGGACAATATGCAACGCAGATGAAGTTCAGTCCGTGTACTACTCAACAAAACAGTATACTCTTTTTGTTTCTATTGTCACATTTTACATGACAAGTGAGTGGAACAAAACAGAATGAGAAATAATGTAAATGATGAAGTAATGATGAACGGGGAGTTCGTTGGAGAACAGATCAACACAGAATCTTTTTGGGCCACAATCAAGTTGAACTTGGGAAATTCAATGTACGAAGTTGTCAATGGAGATGGAAATATGTCAACGCATCACCGACAGGATATACACAAACGTAAACTACATTCCACGACAATGGGTTACCTATCCGATGACGAGGTTCATGACCGGCATGCCACGCAACATATCATGAACCCGGAGCTTCGTTTCTTGGAGACCTACCTTGCTGAGAACTTTCCAGAAGACTTTCTGGAGAGCGGAAAGATTGAAGTTCTATTCCAGCATTCTGATAATGCTGGTCAGCACTTTAAAAACACTGGAGTGATGAACTACTTCTCATCCTTGATCAAAAAGAGAGGAGGAACAAACCGTTGTTTGTACCTCTACTCCTTTGGCGGTCCAGGTCATGATAAAGGAAAATGGGATGGTGTTGGTGGTGGGTAGAAAACAAAAACTACGAATCTAAACAAGTCTGAAAAAACTAATGATGGAGTCCCTGGAGTGGATGCCGGGCACATAACAGATGTTAGAGATGTTAATGATGCACTTGTCCATTATTATTCAATGCAACCCTCTGAAAGTAGACAGAAAAAAACGCCGTCGATTACTTTGAGTTATTTTTATACAAAGAAGACATGATTCCGGTCCCAAGACCTGACAAAACCTTCGAATCACTCCTTTAAATACAAAAACATTTTCAGTTTTCAGTTTTGAGTGTAGGAATCCTCCACATGCGCAAACATTCATGTTGGTGCATGTTTTGTATGAAAGCACTCATTGCTGGCAGTAACGGATGGGGGGCATCACACAATGTAGCACATTGCTGTTCCTCATTTGAGGCAACATCAAATGCATCCACTTTTGACCCAATTACGTACCACACATTGATGGGTCCTGGTGTAGCACAAAGGAACGCGTTGACAGCTGAGAACAAAAGTCAAATGTCAATGAATTTAAAGCATGGCAATCGGGTAATTTTTGATAGCATTGACGAAAGCTATCTGTTATGGATTGGTTGCACAATGTCAAACAGCAATGATGGCTGGGGTGGCCAATGCTTCTGAAAAAATGATACTAGAGGCAATAGGAGGCTCAGAGATGTGTTAGTAAGTAGAGGCAAAGTTGCATTGAACATTATTTGGTATGAGAAGATAGAGCCAGATTGAGAGTTTTGAGTTTCGAGAGAGCTTAGTAATCTAGTTGTGCAGAGTAGTCAATACATAATTGCAGCTGGATTTGAAATGCATAGAATGTTCGGCTCTAATAATCATGTCCCTAGATGTAGGAGCAGTAGAGGTATGGATCAATCAGAAAATGACCATTCTAAATGGTATGATAGAGAATTTGCATCTGTTTGGAAGCTAGATAATTCAATACAAGATGATGCACTGAGTAAGTGTGGATTAACTATCTAGTAATTAAAAGGAGCTGAATCCAAATAATTATTTCTTTGGTTGTTGAAGTAATACATTTGGGACAATAGTCCCAATAACTTTTGTACCAATATCTTTTTTCTGTACCAATATAAAAAAGCTGTACCAATATCTTTTTGTCAGACCAATCAAGTTAATATACAAAAGTACCAATCTCTCCTAGAAAAAATTATTAGTACACATACATGATGAAGACAGAAAAAATAATACTCCTAATATAATAGGAGTAATCAATAGGTATTGTATAATGTACATACTCTTACATCAGTATGATTGGAAGCACATCTCCAATTCAAAACAATATGGCTGACCATGGTGCTGCCAATCCGCCAACTTTGGTTGTGGCGATATCAGCAAACGTCGTCATCATAGAAAATCGCCTGCCTTTGACGTTATCTAGACCCTCCCTGGTAACTGTAAGAGTGGACGATTTCTTATGACGACGGCGGTCGCCAAGATTGCAACACTGAAAGTCAGAGGATCTGCAGCGCCATGGTCAGGTAATTTTCATCATGAACAAAGGTGGAAGGTTGGTAGCTAGCTTACTACATAAGTACTACTTACGACTACCTTCCTACCTGTGACTACCAGTACAGTACCTACCTACCTGTACCTTGCTTATTAAATACCTACTTACCTACCTCCTACCTACCTACTTACTTAGCAGCAATCAAGGGTGAAGAGAAAAAGATACAATACGTAGTATGGTACCTTATGGTACTATCTACCGTGAAGACTGGTAGGGGTACCATATGGCTGGTAGAATCCGTGCTAGCTGTGCGTGCATGAGTTATTGGGACAGGAAAAAAGATATTGGGACTACAAAGCGCACTAAATATCGTGGTAAGAGTAATTGGGACAGGAAAAAGAATATTGGGACTACAGAAACTATGTGGAAATAAACATTAAAAAAACTTAAAATATTAAAAAGAAAAGGTAGAAAAATTGATGATTGAAAAATTTTGTACCAATTGGTACAAAGATATTGGTACAGAGTTATTGGGACTATCATCCGCATCATGGAGTAATGAATAATCCATTAAACATTCAATAATTTTTAGTATTACCTCCCATCATTTATGAATATCCATAATAAATACTAGCAATACTATGCAAAAAAAAATTTTTTATTTTCAAATAAAAAAAAATGCATTGCGGATTCTTATTGCTCACATTGAAAGGATCATTTCAATTATAAATATGTCATTATTGGACCAATAATGGCCTGCTTCAGTAGTTTGGGGGGGTCTTGGGTAGCGTAACCTGGAAGGTAACCGAAAGCAAAAGCAGCAACTCCAGGAAAAAAAATCAATCAATTGAAATTGAAGATGTGTCATCAATGAACTCACCTCCTAAACAGCAGCAGAAGAGTTTAGAAGACAAGGCAAGAGGTGACAGACAAGAGAAACCCTCAAGTTATGGATCACAGGTCAGAAAAAAGAAGCAAGAGGACTTGACAAAAGAAAAATTCTGCTGAAGCAAAGAGCTGATTCCTACACAGGAAATACTTCTGAGACTGAAGTGGATACATGAATGAAAACGCCAGTCTGCATCTAGCCATGATGTTGGGTCACAGCTCTTTTGATGGAAATGAGGCATGCATCTAACAGGAGCGTCCACGGTAAAAGAATTCTTGCAGTCATTACTTCTGCAAGTGATCCAGTCATTTTTGAAATTCAGAGTATCGTCAGAATCAATACAAAGGGAATTCATACTGTCTTCATTCAGTTTTTGTGTGTTCAATATGCGAATTTTCTGGGAAACTGCAATGGAAACCTGGTTGTCTGCAAAGAGAGCAAAAATGAGAAATGAAAAATTGGCATTATTGTCAGTTTGTACAATAAATGTGCTGATGGAAGAGATGATATACTTCTGGAGGTACAAGGGAAAACAGAAGGTAAATCCATAATATGATGGATTTTCAAATTTTATTTTGGCAAGCCCAAAAACAACAAATCTGGGAGATGAAACCATTTCTGACATTGACAAGGACACAAATCAGAAGTTCATTGAGCTTGCTGAGCCAATCACTTTCACTGAAGAGACAAAGTTATATTTCCTTAATGTTTTCTGCTCTCCAATTGGAAAGTTTTACAGAAGAACAATTTAGAATCATACAAGGGATTCATTTGATCATGGTATCCAGTGTCTTCCCTCATGTCTGGACTACATTGATCAACACTTAATGAAGGGAATTGAACACCACCTAGAAATTTCCAATTTTATCATTTTCACTCTGCCTCAGCTAGAGTCCCATAGAAGATTTCCTGAAGAAAAATTCTCAAATCTTCTGTCTTTGTAAAAACTTGAAGTGGCTCTTCCACAATGAAGAAAGTTCTTAATCCAGAAGCACCAGTAGTTGCTGTAAAAGTTGCTAGTGAATACGACATGCTTACAAGGGGTTCTGCCTATATGAGCAAAGACATTCTTCAGGGTAAAATGTTTGATTCCGTCTCTTGAAGACCATTCTAGCCAAAAAGTTCCAGATACAGATTATGTTTTACCTTACCCAATAAAGTTTTACCTGGACACTAAGGAAGAGTCCAACAAAGTCAAAAAATCATTTGGTCATGACTAGGGTTCATCAATTGTCACAGGTGAAGGAGTGATTCAAGGTTTGGTCTATAAATCACTTTAAGAAAAGTGTGTTGAGTGCAAACCTATTGTTGTCTATTGTTCAAGAGAGTGGGTTGAAAATATTGTGTCATACGCTATCATAAATCTCCTATTGTTGTTCTAACTCACAACTTTAAAAAGTTCAAAATTCCAGTGGAATGTATGCCAGTTGGCTTTGAAACAATTGAATGGATGTATGACAATTATCTAGTCTCCATTAAAGACCTTCTGGATTGCCCTATTCACTCTTTTGCTGTATCAGGTTTGGAGTTTAACTCATTTGAGATCACTTCCTGTGATCTGGACATGATTAACAAGGGTTCTACCAAGAATGGATTGTACCAAAACCATTCCACAGCACTCACCAATGGACATTCAATCTATTGATGCCCAAGGGGAAAGAAGGCCCAGAACCAGAGAACACCTACCCAGGGACTCACCCAGAACAATAGATATGTTCTACACAGACAAGAACAGAATGATGCATATATGCCAGAAGTTCTCAACCTTTCAGACATGTTATTTTACTGGGCCCAAGACACTACTGCCGACACCATGTACAGAGAAATTCAGCTGAGCCCAATTTTGGGTAATTGCCTACTCTGTAAATTCTGCCAGAACTTTTGTTCAACACATCATTGTTATCATGGGGACAAATTCCCCAAGCTGTACACAAAAGAAATTATCCAATGGTGTGATGATCGTTTTTCTTATGATGAGAAAATGAGAATGATAAGGGGGATGAGAGGGATGGGATGGATGTGTTTCCAAGAAATCTCAAGAACTACATTGAGAGGTTTGGAGCAGGTGTTTGTAATACTTGTGCTTATCAATATGTTATTTCCAAAAATGTTCAAAAGAAAAAATGTTCAAATCATACAACACAATATTATTATTCATCTGGTCACCATTTGTCACCCCATTGAAAATGATTTTGCACATGCATTCAATAGTAAGTTTCTTGTCACCTGAATTTATTTTTGATGTTTTCTACTTTATAATGAAGGTTCTTAAAAATTTCTAGGTTGGAATGAGCCTCATTCAACAAGCTGTTTTGGGGCAGTTGACTTGGAGAAAAAAATATGTTCATACTTATCCAAATACAACAGTTGTTATTTGGGGTCCTGGAAAAATCTATTTTTCAAGTATCACTGCCCAACCTGCTGGAAAATAAAGTGATGGTATTTCTTATGGCAGAGATGATGTTACTCGAGGTGTTGTTTGACTCATTGGGGAAACCCAAGCTGCTACAGTACCTGCAGCTGCTGCAGTATCTGTGTCTCTACAGGTAGTTTAGCTAGAGTATAGTTTTTTAGATGATCAAGATAAAAGGGATGAAGGTACTTATGCTGAAGAAACATAGAAGGAATCTGTATCTACTTATGATTGTCAGGTAGTTCCAGCTCAGGATAACACTGTTGCCACATTTAACAATGTTGCTCAAGATGGAAATATTGAAGAGAAAAAACTTAACCCTATTGAAAAAGAGGAATATATGGAAGAAAAACACATTAAGCATGACATCAGTGAACATGACTCAGATGGGAGACACATGAACAAAATGGAATTCGGAACATTGGAGGAAAACAAAAATAAGGAAGGGTCATCAAAAGTAGATGAACATTTGGAACTGT